>SJYA01003475.1:573393-593634 GCA_006410615.1 Neotragus moschatus
TATGTACAAATTAATATAAGGTGTATGGATGTTATTAAATATCTTATCTCTCCAGAAAATTTTATAATCCAAAAAAGGGAATTAGAGAAATAAATTAGGATTTATTAGACAGAATGAGATAAATGACATAAGATGAACATGAAGCATTATGAACACTGAAAAAATTTAAAAAAAATGCTTAGAAAACTGGTAACACACAAAATATATTTTTTCATGTTACTCTAGTAGATTTTTCCCTATCCAGAATTTCCAAAGTGTTTAAGGGGAACAAGCAATATTTAAAGGAATAAAGTATATATAAGTATGTTAATAATCTAAGTTTGAAAATAAACAGAAGAAAAGATCACAACATAGCAGAATTAGAAAGATTTCCAGTTCTTAGCTCTATATCACCTATGCTATCCACCTAAACATTTCCAGCCATCTGGCCTCACCTAGTTCACATCTCCAGTGATGCTGAATTCATAATGTAGCTCACAGTATTAAGGTTTAACATACTTGTACAGTAAGAGATTGAACCTAAGTCTCTTACAAATAAAAGTCAACAATGGGAACTCAACCAAGTTAACAGACTAAAATCACTTTAAAATGAGATCAATCCAATGAATCACTTAATATTGTTTCTCAAAGGCTATAATATAAGCCAAAGAAGAAATATTTAATCTCCCTACACAAACTAAAAGCAGTTATTTTACTTTGTGGGTAGGGAGAGATGGGCAATGTTTACTCATAAATTGTTTCTGTTGGAATGATTAGTATTCATTTTTAATATGAAACCTTAGTAAGAGAATCTGGTGATATATACATTTTCAGCAGTAAAATGAAACATACATTCTTAAGTGATACTATCATATCTAACCTGCTACTAAGGGATTATAAGCAGGAGATCTTTGTATTAAAGATTTTATGGTAAAAGGGTTGCAAAATAGCAAAAATTATAACCGACATTTATATAGCTCTTTACAGTTTACATGGCTTCTCTGGTGGCTCACGTGGTAAAGAATCTTTCTGCAATGTGGGAGAACTGAGTTCGATCCCTGGGTTGGGAAGATCCCCTGGAGAAGGGAAAGGCTCAGTTCAGTTCAGTCGCTCAGTCGTGTCTGACTCTTTGTGACCCCATAGACTGCAGCACGACAGTCCTCCCCGTCCATCACCAACTCCCGGAGTTGACTCAAACTCATGTCCATTAAGTTGGTGATGCCATCCAACCATCTTATCCTCTGTCGTCCCCTTCTCCTCTTGCCTTCAATCTTTCCCAGCATCAGGGTCTTCTCAAATGAGTCAGTTCTTTGCATCAGGTGGCCAAAGTATTGGAGTTTCAGCTTCAGCATCAGTCCTTCCAATGAATAATCAGGACTGATTTCCTTTAGGATTGACTGGTTGGATTCTTTACAGTCCAAGGGAAAGGCTACCAACTCCAGTATACTGGCCTGGAGAATTCAGAGACTGTATAGTCCAAGGGGTTGCAAAGAGTTGGAGAAGACTGAGCAACTTTCACATATCATATTTGGTCCTCTCAGTAATATTGTTGGAATGTATGCAGGTATACTCACCTATGGCTTCAGATATAAAAATTTAGGTTTGGAGAACTTAAATGACTTGATTTAGGATGACACAGTCAGCTAAGATTTGAACTCGGATTTTTGTCTTGCCTCTAAATGCCACGTTCTTTCCACTACTAACTCTGAAAAAGTATCCAAAATTTCCAGTTAAAAAAAATTGGTGGTCCAGAATGATGGAATTATAAACAAAAGAAACATAATAAAATCATTGGATTTTATGTTATAATGTATTTCTGGATATTAGGAAAACTTTCAACACCATTAAAAATGATTTACTTTCAGATAAATGAATTAACCAAAACTATGGATTCACTGAGAAAAGAAAATTGAGAAGATAAACCCTGATTTTGTAGTAAGAAGATTTTTACAGACTGGCTATTGAAAGCACTGCGGCTTTCCAATCTACCAGGCCTGTACAGACATATCCTGAGTTTCAATATCTTTCTTAGGATTGCAGTAAAGTGGTTCCACAAATGTAAAGAGATTAGCACAAGTTGAACTTATCTAAGTTATTTGTTTTAACTTGGCCTTGGAAAAGTACTAACATCACAGATAAAAGAAACAAAAAGACCACAGTACCATGATAATAAGAATAAAAACTTCAGAGTTCTGCTGAGCATAAATATGTCTGGAATGTCTCCTATGAAGCAGTCAAAACCTGTATTCTAAGTGTGTTTAAGATTCAGTGTGTCCAACTCCAGGGCTCTATGCCAGTGTAAAAATGCACTAACATGCCCTAGGCCTCCCTGTTGGCTGCTGGCAGGAAGGTAAGAAGAAATTGTTTTTTGCCCTTACACTGAGTAGACCAACATTTCCTGTGCATTTCTAACAGAATTACTGGCTGATCATCTCGGCAGTTGGTATTCATGATAGGAGGAGTTAATATGATCTTCATTTCACAGGCAGCAAAGCAGGAAACCCTGCTATCACTGAGTATGGCAACTGTTCTGCATGAAAGACTCCACGGTATTTTCCAACACAAGCAGAAATCAGCAAAACCCTAGTTTAGTACAATCACAAAAAGATGGAATGCTTCAGTTCTGGCTTATAATTAGCTTATAATTTCACTTATAGTCAGCAGGGAAAAAAACAATGCCTTCTTGATAGTGTTCTTGATGATGGGACACTAGTTACATAAAGTCACACATGAAAGGTGAGAAATACTATGTCACTACCACCATCACAGTCCCTCCTAAATCACAAAAGCCCTACCTACATCTAACAGGCTGGTAACTGTCAAGTCAATATTTAGAAAACTTATAACCTCCTTTAGTAGTAAAGTAAGCAATAGTTTTTCAATATTTGTCAATTAAACAGAGCATTTACAAAGCAGCTTTGACTTATGTATTATTCAAAATCTACTGTCATTTTGTGCATGTCATGACAAAAATCTGTCTTTACTTAGCCCTGTCTTAGAGAGACCTGTGGAAATGTGGGTGAGAGAGATGATTTGACAAACAGATCTAGGAGACTGTAGATGGAAAATCCTGTAGAGGCAGAAGGAGTCCCTATACACCTTACATATAGAGTCAATCAATGAGCTTTTATTTTAATAAAAATAGCAAAAATTTGACAATTTGCTATTTAATCACATTTGTTAACATGGTATTGTACTTGATTTCCATCATCAGTTCCTAGGAACAAATCATCATTTCCTAGGAACAAATACTAGGGTTTGGTGAACAGCTTTAAGAATCATAGATAAACTAGCAAAACAACTTTAGAAATCAAAGTCTACCTAGCTAGTCATCTATAAATATAATTCAAGGCAACACTAAAATTGAAACAAAAAGAATGTAATAAATACTACATACCAGAAAATCATAATTCAAATGGTACATCTGGTAGAACAAAAGCTAACACATACGACTAGACAAAATTGGAACAGAACGTACGCTATCTTGACTTGTGGCTAGATATTTGAAAATGGAATGTCTCCTTATTCTTGAGAGAATACAGACCACATTCCTCGTAACTAACCCTCTGTAATATGCAGACACACGAAGAAATGGGTTCTATGCAATTCAATTCCATAAACATTTATTGCTTGATTTACTATCTCAGAAAGCAATGAGAACTGCTAAGGATGGGGAAAGATGGCACAAAGATAAATATGGTATGCAAAACCTGCCTTCAAACATCTGGCAATTTAGTTGGAGAAACACACAGGCAAATCAATTACTGTAATACAATAAAAACAATATGAAATAAAAATGCTATGATGAAAGTTTAAATAATGTGCAATGAGAGAAGAGATAAAAGATTAATTCTAATTAGGAAGAAATCATGACTAAAAACAAATCAATGGGCATTTTCTATAGTAGATTTTAAGGTAAAATAATATGGTTGTTGTTGTACAGTAACTAAGTTGTGCCCCACTCTTTGCGACCCCATGCACTACAGCATGCCAGGTTCCTCTGTTTTCCACTGTTTCCAGGAGTTTGCTCAAATTCATGTCCATTGAGTCGATGATACAGTCTATCTCATGCTCTGCCACACCAACTGTTCATTTGGACCTACTCTGACCAATACAGTAGCCACTAGCCACCTATGGCTACTGAACATTTGAAATATGGCTAGTCCTACTAAGCTCCAGTACTTTGGCCACCTCATGCAAAGAGTTGACTCACTGGAAAAGACTCTGATGCTGGGAGGGATTGGGGGCAGGAGAAGAAAGGGATAACAGAGGATGAGATGGCTGGATGGCATCACTGACTCGATGGGCGTGAGTCTGAGTGAACTCCGGGGGTTGGTGATGGACAGGGAGGGCTGGCATGCTGCGATTCATGGGGTCACAAAGAGTCAGACACGACTGAGTGACTGAACTGAACTGAACTGAACATTTGAAATATAGCTAGTACAAATTGAAATGTTATGAATGCAAAATACATACCAACTTTCAAAGAGTTAATAAATATCTCATTAATAAGCTGAAGTTGAATGGTTCTATCAAGAACTACAAGACATTCTAGAACTAACACCAAACAAAGATGCCCTTTTCATTACAGGGAATTGGAATGAAAAAGTAGGAAATCAAGAGATATCTGAAATAACAGTCACATTTGGCTTTGGCACACAAAATGAAGCAGGGCAAAGGCTAAAAAGAGTTTTGCCAAAAGAATACACTGCTCATAGCAAATACCCTCTTCCGAAACAACAACAGATGACTCTACACATGGACATCATCAGATGGTCAATACAAAAATCAGATTGATTATATTCTTTGTAGCCAAAGATGGAGAAACTCTATACAGTCAGCAAAAATAAGACCTAGAGTTGACTGTGGCTCAGATCATGAACTTCTCATTGCAAAATTCAGGCTTCAATTGAAGACAGTAGGAAAAACCACTAGATCATTCAGGTATGACATAAATCAAATGCTTTATGATTATACCATAGAGGTGAAAAATAGATTCAAGGAATTAGATCTGCTAGACAGAGTGCCTAAAGAACTATATGGATGGAGGTTCATAACACTATGCACAGTGGTGACAAAAACCATCCCAAAGAAAAACAAACACAAAAAGGCAAAGCAGTTGTCTGAGGAGGTCTTACAAATAGCTGAGGAAAGAAGAGAATTGAAAGGCAAAGGAGAAAAGGAAAGATATACCCAACTAAATGCAGTGTTCCAGAGAATAGTAAGGAGAAATAAGAAAGCCTTATTAAGTGAACAATGCAAAGAAACAGAGGAAAACAAAAGAATGGGAAAAACAAGAGATCTCTTCAAGAAACTTGGGGATACCAAGGGAATGTTTCATGCAAAGATGGGCTCGATAAAGGACAGAAATGGCAAGAAACTAACAGAAGCAGAAGATATTAAGAAGAAATGGCAAGAATAATCACAATGATGTGGTCACTCACCTAGAGGCAGACATCATGAAATATAAAGTCACATGAGCCTTAGGAAGCATTACTATGAACAAACCTAGTGACGGTGATGGAACTCCAGCTGAGCAGTTTCACATCCTAAAAGATGATGCACTCAATATTCCAGCTAATTTGGAAAACTCAGCAGTGGCCACAGGACTGGAAAAAGTTTCCATTCCAATTCAAAAGAAGGACAATGCAAAAGAATGTGCAAGCAACTATACAACTGCACTCATTTCACATGCTAGCAAGGTAACGCTCAAAATCCCCAAGCTAAGCTAACACAGTATGTGAACTGAGAACTTCCAAATGTTCAAGCTGGATTTAGAAAAGGCAGAGGAAACAGAGATCAATTTGTCTACATCAGTTGGGTCACAGAAAAAGCAAGGGAATCCCCCAAAACAGGTACTTCTGGTTCATTGACTACAATAAAGCTTTTGACTGTGTGGATTACAACAAACTGTGGAAAATTCTTAATGAGATGGGAAAACCAGATCATATTACCTGCCTCCTGAGAAGTGGCTCAGAAGGTAAAGTGTCTGTCTGCAACGCAGGAGACCCAGGTTCAACCCCTGGGTTGGGAAGATTCCCTGGAGAAGAAAATGGCAGTCCACTCCAGTATTCTTGCCTGAAAAATCCCATGGATCACGGAGCCTGGTAGGCCACCATCCATGGGGTTGCAAAGAGTTGGACACGACTGAGTGACTTCCCTTTCCCTTGATAAATCTGCATGCAGGTCAAGAAGTGACAGTTTAGAACCAGATATGAAACAACGGACTAGGTCTAAACTGGGACAGGAGTATGTCAAGGCTGTATATTATTGCCCTGCTTATTTAACTTATATACAGAGTACATCATGCCAGATGCCATGCTGGATGAAGCACAAGCTGAAATAAAGATTGCATGGAGAAATATCAACAAGCTCAGATATACAGAGGATACTATTTTAATGGCAGAAAGCAAAGAGGAACAAAGAGACTCTTGATGAGGGTGAAAAAGCTGGCTTAAAACTCAACATTCAAAAACCTAAGATCATGGCATCTGGTCCCATCACTTCATGGCAAATAGATGGCGAAAAAGTGGAAACACTGCCAGATTTTATTTTCTTGGGCTCCAGAATCACTTCAGATGGTGACTGCAGCCATGAAATTAAAAGACACTTGCTCTTCGGAGGATAAGCTGTGACAAACTTAGACAGCCAATTAAAAAGCAGAGACATCACTTTGCCAACAAAGGTCCATGTAGTTAAAGCTGTGGTCTTTTTAGNCGAAAAAGTGGAAACACTGCCAGATTTTATTTTCTTGGGCTCCAGAATCACTTCAGATGGTGACTGCAGCCATGAAATTAAAAGACACTTGCTCTTCGGAGGATAAGCTGTGACAAACTTAGACAGCCAATTAAAAAGCAGAGACATCACTTTGCCAACAAAGGTCCATGTAGTTAAAGCTGTGGTCTTTTTAGTAGTCATGGATAGATATGAGAGTTGACCGTGAAGAAGACTGAGAGCTGAAGAACTGATGCTTTCGAACTGTGGTGCTACACTGTGGTGTTGCAGAAGACTCTTGAGAGTCCCTTGGACTGCAAGGAGATCAAACCAATGAATCCTAAAGGAAATCAACCCTGAATAACCATTGGAAGGACTGATGCTGAAGCTGAAGTTCCAATACTTTGGCCACCTAATTCAAAGAACTACTAAATCATGGGAAAATACTCTGATGCTGGGAAAGACTGAGGGCAGGAGGAGAAAGAAGTGACAGAGTATGAGACGGTGGACAGCATCACTGACTCAATGGACATTAGGTTAAGCAAAGTCCAGGAGATAGTGAAAGACAGGGAAGCCTGGCATGCTGCAGTCCAAGGGGTCGCGAAGAGTCAGACATGACTTAGTGACTGAACACCAACAACAATCAAATATATATTACATGATGAAATTATAAAATCTTTGGATACAGTGAGTTAAAGGGCACATTACTAAAGTTCATTTCACCGGTTCTTTTTAAGCTTTTTTATGGTCATTTCTAGGAAATTTTGAATTATGTGTGACATGCCTTAAATTCTTAAATTTCAATTCAGTAAAGCTTATGTAGAAAACAAAAATGACAATTGTGATTGTTACTGAAAAGATATATTCAGTCTGTAAGTACAAAGAGTTATTTTTCTAGAAAATAAAGGATTCTTACACAAGATAGTTCAGTTCAGTCACTCAGTCGTGTCCAACTCTTTGCGACCCCATGAATCACAGCAAGCCAGGCCTCCCTGTCCATCACCAATTCCCAGAGTTCACTCAGACTCACACCCATCAAGTCAGTGATGCCATCTAGACATCTCATCCTCAGTCGTCCCCTTCTCCTCCTGCNGAAAAACACCAATACAATATATTAACACATATATATGGAATTTAGAAAGATGGTAACAATGACCCTATACGCAAGACAGCAAAAGAGACACAGATATAAAGAACAGACTGTTGGATTCTGTGGGAGAAGGTGAGGGTGGGACGATTTGAGAGAATCGCATTGAAATATGTATATTACCATATGTGAAATAGATAACCAATCCAAGTTCAAAATGCATGAAACAGGGCACTCAAAGCCAGTGCACTGGGACAACCCAGAGGGATGTGATGGGGAGGGAGGTGGGGGTGGGGTTCAGGATGGGGGACACATGTACACCCGTGGTTGACTCATGTCAATGTATGGCAAATACCACTACAATGTTGTAAAGTAATTAGCCTCCAATTAAAATAAACAAATTAATTAAATTTAAAAAAACATTCCCAAGGAAAAAAAATGCAAAAAGGCAAAATGGTTGCCTGAGGAGGCCTTACAAATAGCTGAGAAAAAAAGAGAAGTGAAAGCCAACAGAAAAAAGGAAAGATATATACTTTTGAATGCAGAGTTCCAAAGAATAGTAAAGAGAAATAAGAAGGCCTTCCTCAGTGATCAATCCAAAGAAAGAGAGGAAAACAACAGAATGAGAAAGACTAAANACAAATAGCTGAGAAAAAAAGAGAAGTGAAAGCCAACAGAAAAAAGGAAAGATATATACTTTTGAATGCAGAGTTCCAAAGAATAGTAAAGAGAAATAAGAAGGCCTTCCTCAGTGATCAATCCAAAGAAAGAGAGGAAAACAACAGAATGAGAAAGACTAAAAATCTCTTCAAGAAAATCAGAGATACCAAGGGAACATTTCATGCAAAGATGGGCACAATAAAGGACAGAAATTGTATGGACCTAACAGAAGCAGAAGATATCAAGAAGAGGTGGCAAGAATACACAAAACTATACAAGAATGACCTTAACCTCCCAGGTAGCCATGATGGTGAGATTACTCACCTGGAGCCAGACATCCTGGAGTGCGAGGTCAGGTGGGCCCTGGGAAGCATCACTGTGAACAAAGCTAGTGGAGGTGATGGAATTCCAGTTGAGGTATTTCAAATCCTAAAAGATGGTGCTGTGAAAGTGCTGCATGCAATATGACAGCAAATTTGGAAAACTCAGCAGTGGCTACAGGACAGGAAAAGGTCAGTTTTCATTTCAATCCCAAAGAAAGACAACACCAAAGAATGTTCAAACTTCGGCACAATTGCTTTCATCTCAAAGGTTAGCAAAGTAATGCTCAAAATTATCCAAGCTAGGCTTCAACAGTATGTGAACCAAAAATTTCCAGATAAGGCAGAGGAACCAGGGATCAAATTGCCAAAATCCGTTGGGTCACAGAAAAAGCAAGAGAATTCCAGAAAAACATCTACTTCTGCTTCATTGACTATGCTAAAGCCTTTGACTGTGTGGATCACAACAAATTGTGGAAAATTCTTAAAGAGATGGGAATACCAGACCACCTGACCTGCCTGAGAAATCTGCATGCAGGGCGGAAGCAACAGTTGGAACTGGACATGGAACAACAGAATGCTTCCAAATAGGGAAAGGAGTATGTCAAGGCTGTATATCGTCACCCTGCTTATTTAACTTACATGCAGAGTACATCATGTGAAATGCTGGGCTGGATGAAGCACAAGCTGCATTCAAAATTGCCAGGAAAAATGTAAATAACCTCAGATATGCAGATGACACCACCCTTATGGCAGAAAGCAAAGAGGAACTAAAGAGCCTCTTAATGAAAGTCAAAGGGGACAGTGAAAAAGCTAGCTTAAAACTCAACATTCAGAAAACTAAGATCATGGGATCTGGTCCCATCACTTTTATGGGAAATAGATGGGGAAACAATTGATACAGTGACAGACCTTCTTTTCTTGGGCTCCAAAATCACTGCAGATGCTGACTATGGCCATGAAATTAAAAGACGCTTGTTCCTTGGAATTAAAGCATAAGAAACAGATAGCATATTAAAAAGCAGAGACATTACATGGGCAACAAAGATCTGTCTAGTCAAAGGTATGGTTTTTCCAGTAGTCATGTATGGATGGAGAGTTAGACCATAAAGAAAGCTGAGTGCAGAAGCTTTGATGCTTTTGAACTGTGGTGTTGGAGAAGACTCTTTGAGAGCCCCTTGGACTGCAAGGAGTCAAACCAGTCAATCCTAACAGAAATCAGTCCTAAATATTCATTGGAATGACTGATACTGAAGTTGAAGCTCCAATACTTTGGCCAGCTGATGTGAAGAACTGACTCCTTGGAGAAGACCCTGATGCTCAGAAGGATGGAAGGCAGGAGGAGAAGGGGACAACAGAGGGTGAGATGGTTGGATGGCATTACTGACTTGATGAGTAGGAGGTGAGCATGCTCTGCAAGTTGGTGATGGATAGGGAAGCCTGGCATGCTATAGTGCCTAGGGTCACAAAGAGTCGGACACGACTGAGTGACGAAACCAAACTTACAGATAAAATTGCAAAATGTGCCTGGATGAAATTATAACAGTCACATGAGTTCCCTAAAATCCTTTCCACAGACTACAGGATGATCTCACAATACTGTATCTGACTCCCTCCTGCCTTTCAGAGCTTATTTCTCACTCTACCCTATTGTCTAACCTCTTTGCTCAGCTTCTGACATAAAGAAGATTGTTCATGCTTTAAGGCTTTTTCTTCTGCTGTCGCCTTTGGCTAGAACAACACAATCTTAGATACTCACATACTCGGGTCACTCTTTAATTCATTTCATTCAAGTTTTAGCTCAAATATTATCTCTTCAAAGAGTTTTGCTGTGATTATCTAAAAAAGCAAAACTATCATTCTCTATTTCTTATTTTTCTTCATAGTATTTATTATTCACTATGTGGTTGCTGTATGTGTGTTTGTGTGTGTGTGTGTGCGTGTATATTCTATCTCTGCACTAGAATGTAACTTTCATGAAGACAAAGTGCATTTTGTTCACTAGTAGATCCCAGAAGCTAAAACAGTGGTATTCAACTTCTCCCTCTTCCTAGCCATTCTAAATTCCTCTCATCATTAGCTATTCACTCTATGGGTCTTGGTGTGACTCAAATATTCATCCCTAAGGGAATTAACCCTCTGGTAATGATACACCTGTTACATCAGAGTTGTTTCAGGTATCCATCACAGTTTAAACAGGGCAAAGAGACATTAAGTAGATCCTAGGTTTCACTTGTATTCTTCCTGACCTTGTATGAGTAAACACAGCTCAACATTCTCATTAGAATTAATTCTTGCCAAGATGGAAGGCCCAGAACTAAGTGCAAGAATGGAAGACTGTGTTTCACCCAACTAACCCCCCTCTTCTAAGTTTCCCCTCAAGAAGACAGGATCATGGACACCATGCATGGACAAACTGCTCCCCAAATCTGCATTGGGAAGTGGAATGTGTAACACAAGGGAACGTGGGGCTATGGGAATGTGCCACTCACATCTACTGCAGGGGTCATGGTGGATTTATAGTCCAAGCCTCTATCCCTCTAGATCCACCAGCATGCTGAGAAGCAGCAGCCATGTTTTACTCAGACTGCTCCAAGACAATGACTGAGCATAGCAGGAATTCTATTACAGATCCATTCTTCCAGGACAAGGGACTCCACCACCAAGTGACTCTGGCTCAAGGACTCTCTACTGGCCTGGTTAAAACTTTGTCTGAACTGCACTGTTCCTTCCATTTGTCCTTTCACAGGTGTCAGACTACAAGGCAATCTGAAGGTTGTTGTTCAGTTGCTCAGTCGTGTAGACCCTGCCTATTACTGCTTTTCTGCAGTTATGATACCTTTTTGAACAAGCCAAGTTATTAAAACTGAGTTGCCTACTGAAGGCTCTAACATGCTCAGAAAAAAATATGATGATAATTCTACAAAAAAGCTGGTAAAAGACTGTCAGACATAAACTATAATGAAAACCATAAAAGTTGGTAATCACCACTTCAAAAAGACTTTCCTGATGGAAAGGACTTAAGTGCATGTGAGTAAACAGTAAAGTGCTACTGATTCATTTAATTCAGTCTAGTTTCTTGAAAGTGAACGTGAAGTAAAAGTGAAATTCGCTCAGTCATGTCCAAGTCTTTGCAACGCCATGGACTATACAGTCCCTGAATTCTCCAGGCCAGAATACTGGAGTGGGTAGTCTTTCCCTTCTCCAGGGGATCTTCCTAACCCAGGGATTGAACCCTGGTGCAGGTGGATTCTTTACCAGCTGAGCCACAAGGGAAGCCCAAGAATACTGGAGTAGGTAGCCTATCCCTTCTCCAGTGGATCTTCCTGAACCAGGAATCGAACTGGGGTCTCTTGCATAGCAAGTGGATTCTTTACCAACTGAGCTATCAGGGAATCCCACTGAGATATCAGGGAGACACACAATAAATGACATGGCTAGTTCCTTTTGTATCTACTTCAATACCACATCTGTTATTTACATCACTGAGACAAATACTATTAAAGAGTGTGAAGTCTTCGTGTTCAATAGAATTCAATTTAAACAGCCAAATTATTGATATTACTGTTATCCCTAAAAGAAGCATGATGTTATAATCTGTAATGCTATCACTAAACATAACATTTACAGAATTATCTCCACGGGTACAGTTGACTAGTCTAAACAATAATGAATATATTTTTTAATCAAAAGTAAGCCTTCCTGGGAGTTCCTGGGAAGTCCAGTGGTTGGGACTGGGTGCCTTCATTTCCATAGGCCTGGGTTCACTTTCTGGTTGGGAAATAAAGATCCTGCAAGCCTTGTGGCATGGCCAAAAAAAAGAGAAGACTTCTCCCTTACCCTTTCAAATGGGAGGAAATTGAGGCTTACAATGAGGAATCTCATCACTATAACAGAGACCTGGCAATAGAAATGACAACTTAAGAAACTGATAGCCTACCCACACAAAGATGTGTGGGTTATTGTCCTATTTCAGGGAAAAGTGCTCAGTTTTGACACATATCAGACACTTTTCAGAAGAAGATGTTATGACTATTAGAAGCTACCTTTCACTGAGCATTTACTTCATTGCAACTGTGTTAAGTGCTTTACATGCATTATCTCAATCTTCATAGCAACTGTGGGAGGTAGTAATTGTTATTTTCATTTCAGAGATGAGGAAACTATCAAAAATGTTCCTAACTTGCCCAAACCCACATAGTAAATGGTAGAGCCAAGAATCCCACCAATATCTTTGATTCCAGAACCATGAAAAATCACTTCACTAAGGTAAAACACTCTTATTCTGTAAAAATGGTAATTAAACTATAGGTTAGAAAATCAGATAAAACACATATGAATAGAAAACTGGGTAGCAACAGTAATAAAGATAAGCAAATTTCTATATCTTCTGCCACTTACATATGAGGAACAAATGACAGTTCTGAATTTCTAACCTGTTAGGAAAAAGTCATAGTTCTGATTGAGGAGATCATGCTGATATCAACTTTTGAGCATCTCTTAGTTATCAGAACAGGGCAAGAAGGTGAAAGAGGTGGAGAATAAAGAAAATATTTGTCCTATTATACAGAATGAAGTAAGTCAGAAAGATAAAAACAAATATTGTATATTAACCCATATCTATGGAACCTAGAAAGACGGCACTGATGAACCTATCTGCAGGGCAGCAATGGAGATGCAGTCAGAGAGGAGACATGGATACAGGTCAGGAGGAGGACAGGATGGGATGAATGGAAAGAGTAGCATGGGAACACACACACTGCCATAAGAAAAATAGATAGCCAATGGGAATTTGGTGTGTGGCTCAGGGATCTCAAACCAGGGCACTGTGATAATCTAGAGGGGTGGGATGTGGGGGGAGGGAGGTTCAAGAGGGAGGGGACATATGCCTACCTATAGCTGATTCATGTTGATGTATGGCAGAAACCAATACAATGTTGTAAAGCAATTATCCTTCAACTAAAATAAAAATTTAAAAAAATGTGTAAGTATATGTACAGAATTGTACTTTATTCATTACACTGAGTTTAACTAGATAGATGTTAGCAACCTCCAATACATAAAATGTCCTTAAATAAACCTGTCTTGTAAACAAGTTCGCCAACGGTTGAAACCAATTGAAGATTCAATAATAAGAGACAGTTGCTTAATTAACTAAATAATTGTTATTTGCTTTAACGGCAAAAAGGTTCAATGAATTATATACCTTTCACTTTGACACATATATACCTTTTCACTTTGCCAAAGTCTAAAAGTCCAACTGATAACATCTAAAAGTCCAAACTGCAGTATGCAATAGCCTTATATGCTGGATTTTAACTTGCGGGGCTGTAGAAGACGCAAAGGTGTGAATGGAAGGAGCTCTGGTGATATTACAGACATTATCCTTTAGCCAGAGAGAAGCTCCACTTTTATATTTGCTTCCCTTTTATGATGCAGTTACAAGAGATGGTTGAAACTAAATTTCCTATTCTATCTAAAGGATACCAGACACATGATGACCTACACAACACGTATTTCTCTTATCTTTTCCTCATCTTTCCTCTCTGTTCTCTTTCTTTTATTTACCTTTCTAACTATGCCAGTGTGAATGGCACCCCCTGCAGTTAAACAATACAAAATTAGTGTGGTGGTCTTGGATCCTGAGTTCTACTAAGAGTTTCAGAAAGGTTACCTAATACTAGGTTCAAATATTCCAAAGGATTATACCCCAAATTACACACATCATCAGAGTAGTTTTCCCTAGTAAATTGAAAGGACCTTCTGAAAATTATAATGGTTAATTTAATAAAGTTGAAAATACTCAAAGTGAATCACTGCTCATGTAAGGAAAATGAGGGTATTTTTTTATAACTTAGCTAAAAGCTTGTTTTTTTAATTAGATCTTTTGTTTAATCTTGGTGGTTAGTCACAAAGTTGACTTCAAGACTTGTTACAAAGGTACAGCAATTAAGACAGTGGGGTTTCATAAGGATTAAGAAATAAATACATTTAACAGAATATAGCATATTTGATTTTCAATAAAGGTGCCAAAGCAATCCAACAAGGGAAAATATATTTTAAAATGGTGCTGAGACAACTGGATATCCCCATAGGGAAAAATCAGCCTCAATTCCTAGCTGACAACAAACGCAAAAATTATTTGAAATGGATCATGGAAAAAAATAGAAAAGCTAAAACCACAAAGTTGTTAGAGGAACGTATATGAGAATATCTCTGTAATCTGAGAATAGGCACATATTTTCTAGACAAGACAAAGACAGGAAAAACCATAAGAGAAAAATCTGATAAATAAGATTTTAAGAAAATTCAAAATATCTACTCATCAAAAGATATTATTAATATGAATAAGCAAGGCGGAGATTGGAAAAAGAGATTCATAATTCATATATCTGACAAAGAACTGATATCTAGGATATAAAAAGAACTTACAACTCAAGAGTAAAAATGCAAACAGCCTAATGGAAAAACAGGCACAAGATTTAGACCAATACTTCACAAAACAAGATATATAAATTTCTGATAAGGACATGAAAAAGTGATCAACATCATTTATTGTCACTGAAGTGAAAGCCACGTTAAAAGCACAATGAGAAACCACTATACAATCAGCAGAAAGGCTAAATATGGAAGAGGTGTGGAATAACTGGAAAGCTCATACACAGTTGATGGTAATGTNTTTCTGATAAGGACATGAAAAAGTGATCAACATCATTTATTGTCACTGAAGTGAAAGCCACGTTAAAAGCACAATGAGAAACCACTATACAATCAGCAGAAAGGCTAAATATGGAAGAGGTGTGGAATAACTGGAAAGCTCATACACAGTTGATGGTAATGTCAGTTCAGTTCAGTTCAGTCGCTCAGTCGTGTCCAACTCTTTGCGACCCCATGAATCGCAGCACACCAGGCCTCCCTGTCCATCACCAACTAAATGAAATAAGCATTTTTTGAATACTGTGGCAGCTTTCTTGAAGCTAGATATACATCTTCCCTATGACCCAACAACTCCAGTACTAAGTATTTAAGAGAAATGAAAACAATCAATCACTAAAAGGCCTGTAACAAAATGTCTATTGCAGCTTTATTTATAATATCCAGAAGCTGGAAAGAGGTTAGGTATGTACCATTATGAAAATGAATAAATAATCCTTTATAATTTCATACCGTTGAATATGAATTAACCACTAAAGGAAAACAATATGGATTAACTTCAGAAACAGCATATTGGATAAAAGTCTTACACAAAACAATATATATTATATGATGCCATTTATATGAAATACTAAAACAGACAAAATGATTTTGTGGTGGAAAAAAATCAGAACAAAGGATGCCTTTAATGAAGGTAAGGGAAAATTGACTAGGAAGGTGGCATAAGTGAGCTTTTTGGGGGTGATGGTAATGTTCGATAACATGACAGGGGAATGAGTTACACAGGTATATGCATTTGTTGACACTCAGTGAATGCACTTTTGAGATTTATGCATTTCATTCTGCATAATTTTTATATCAAAACGAAAAAATCTGTAAACACATATTTAACAAATATTGAATATACATTAATAACATTATTAACATATATATTGAAGTACTCGGGGAAAATGTACTGACTTCCTCATGGGGAAAAAAAGAGAGTTTTAGGAGAAGGCAATCCATAAATTTTCAAACTACCAAATCTGTAATTTAAAAAAACCCAAAGAGGGATGGGATGGGGTGGGAGGGGGGTTCAGGATGGGGAACACATGTACACCTGTGGTGGATTCATGTCAATGTATGGCAAAACCACTACAATATTGTAAAGTAATTATCCTCCAATTAAAATAAATCAATTTATATTTTTTTAAAAAACCCTAAGATATATAATGTCCCAAACAAACTACAGTAATCTATAATTGAAAGGTCTTTTATAGAACTATGTTATGGCTGAAGGTTAAATTTCTCACATTATTGCACTTCCATCACAATCATCAGCAGATAGCTTTCTGGTTAGAATCATTCTGACTAAACAGACAAATAAAATATTATAACTCCACAACTATTAGAGACTACCTAATAATGAGCAGAGGAAATACAGCCGCAAGGAGATATAGCCGTCCACCAGGCAGTTGCCTAGGCTCACTCACAAACTAAGAGACTTGCCCTATACTGCCTTCTCACTTAAAGGGGCATTACTCAATTTGGTGCTACAGTAAAACTACAACTAACTGTATGTAATGTATCTTTAGTTCAGTACTGAAAAAAGAAATGATAAAGCAAAATAATTTGGAAACAAGAGACATCTATTCCAGATGAAAGAAATTATTCACGCTTGTGTTTAAGTGGGCAAGGGTTAGACGGGGTAGAAAAGAGAATTATGGATCAGGAAGGGCCTTCCCAGGTAGCTCAGTGGTTAAAAAAAAAAAAAAAAACTGCCTGCCACTGCAGGAGATGTGGGTTCAATCCCTGGGTCTGGAAGATCCTCTGGAGAAGGAAATGGCAACCCACACGAGTATTCTTGCCTAAGAAATCTCATGGACAGGGGAGTCTGGTGGGTTACAGTCCATGGGGTCCCAAAGAGTTGGACACAACTGAGCAGCTAAACAACAAATGTATCAGGAAATAATGGGAGGAAGTCAGCCTTATACACTAGATAGCAGTGGTTCTTAAACTTTTCTAAGCTATGAATCATCTGTGAAGTTTGTTAAAAATGCTGATCCCAGGTTCAAATTTTCACAAATTCATTCTGTTTGAAGCAGGTTCAGGACTCTATTATATTCTATTTAGCAAGCATCTCAGGAAACAAAACTGTGGGCAGTCTTCTGACTATACACTATAAGATACTGAGTTAGAGATATGGGGCAAAGAAAATTTTATTTCTTTTCATTATTTTTCCATTTCATACAGTCTCATTATTTGTCCTTCAGTTCAGTTCAGTTCAGTTCAGTCGCTCAGTCGTGTCCGACTCTTTGCAACCCCATGAACCTCAGCACGCCAGACCTCCCTGTCCATCTTTAACTCCCGGAGTCCACCCAAACCCATGTCCATTGAGTTGGTGATGCCATCCAACCATCTGATCCTCTGTTGTCCCCTTCTCCTCCTGCCCTCAATCTTCCCCAGCATGAGGGTCTTTTCAAATGAGTCAGTTCTTCACATCAGGTAGCCAAAGTACTAGAGTTTCAGCTTCAACANACCCAAACCCATGTCCATTGAGTTGGTGATGCCATCCAACCATCTGATCCTCTGTTGTCCCCTTCTCCTCCTGCCCTCAATCTTCCCCAGCATGAGGGTCTTTTCAAATGAGTCAGTTCTTCACATCAGGTAGCCAAAGTACTAGAGTTTCAGCTTCAACATCAGTACTTCCAATGAACATCCAGGACTGATCTCCTTTAGGATGGATTGGTTGGATCTCCTTGCAGTCCAAGTGACTCTCAAAACTCTCAAGTCCCAAGGGACTTCTCCAACACCACAGTTGAAAACGATCAATTCTTTGGCGCTCAGCTCTCTTTATAGTCCACTCTCACATTCACGTATGACCACTGGAAAAAACATAGCCTTGACTAGATGGACCTTAGTTGGCAAAGTAATCTCTCTGCTTTTTAACATGCTGTCTGGGTTGGTCATAATTTTCCTTCCAAGGAGTAAGCATCTTTTAATTTCATGCCTGCAATCACCATCTGCAGTGATTTTGGAGCCCAGAAAAATAAAGTCAGCCACTGTTTTCACTGTTTCCCCATCTATTTGCCATGAGATGATGGGACCAGATGCCATGATCTTAGTTTCNTGTGATCCACACAGTCAAAGGCTTTGGCATAGTCAATAAAGCAGAAATACATGTTTTTCTGGAACTTTCCTCCTTTTTGCATGATCCAGCGGATGTTGGCAATTTGATGTCTGGTTCTTCTGCCTTTTCTAAAACCAGCTTAAACATCTGGAAATTCGTGGTTCACATATTGCTGAAGTCTGACTTGGAGAATTTTGAACATTACTAGCATGAGAGATGAGTACAATTGTGCAGTAGTGTGAACATTCTTTGGCATTGCCTCTCTTTGGGATTGGAATGAAAACTGATGTTTTCCAGTCGTGTGGCCACTGTTGAGTTTTCCAAATTTGCTGACATACTGAGTACAGCACTTTCACAGCATCATCTTTCAGGATTTGAAATACCTCAACTGGAATTCCATCACCTCCACTAGCTTTGTTCATNATTCGTGGTTCACATATTGCTGAAGTCTGACTTGGAGAATTTTGAACATTACTAGCATGAGAGATGAGTACAATTGTGCAGTAGTGTGAACATTCTTTGGCATTGCCTCTCTTTGGGATTGGAATGAAAACTGATGTTTTCCAGTCGTGTGGCCACTGTTGAGTTTTCCAAATTTGCTGACATACTGAGTACAGCACTTTCACAGCATCATCTTTCAGGATTTGAAATACCTCAACTGGAATTCCATCACCTCCACTAGCTTTGTTCATAGTGATGCTTTCTAAGGCCCACTTGACTTCACATTCCAGGATGTCTGGCTCTAGGTCAGTGATCACACCATCGTGATTATCTGGGGTCATGAAGATCTTTTTTGTACTGTTCTTCTGTGTATTCTTGCCACCTCTTCTTAATATCTTCTGCTTCTGTTAGGTCCATACAATTTCCGTCCTTGCTGTGTTGCTGCTGCTAAGTCACTTCACTCGTGTCCGATTCTGTGTGACCCCATAGATGGCAGCCCACCAGGCTCCCCAGTCCCTGGGATTCTCCAGGCAAGCACACTGGAGTGGGTTACCATTTCCTTCTCCAGTGCATGAAAGTGAAAAGTGAAGTCAGTCAGTCATGTCTGACTCTTAGCAACCCCATGGACTGCAGCCTACCAGGCTCCTCCGTCCTACTATCATTTAATTCTAGACTGATCTAAGAACAACATATTTTAGGTACAGATACAGATAGGAGCATCCTGAAATCATCCCACTTTGGAATTAAAAAAAGTTCCTCACCCTATGCCCAATACTCTTTTTGGATTTTTCCTAATTATTTTGTTTCTGCTTTTTCTCTCTACCTCACAACAACCTCTCATCCTTCCTTGGTCCTCTGGTTGGTTCCATTCTTCTTGGTACATTCATCCCTCACATCATCCTGGTGGCTCAGTAGGTAAAGAATCCACTTGCAATGCAGGTGACCCAGGTTCGATCCCCAGGTTGGGAAGATCCCCTGGAGAAGGGAGTGGCAGCACACTCCAGTTTTCCTGCCTGGAGAATTCCATGGACAGAGGAATCTGATGGACCATGGGATTGCAGAGTCAGACACAACTGAGAAACACATTTTCACTTTTTCATCCCTCACAGTTGATCTGAAACAGCTTAAGTAAACTGACTTCTAATGATTACACCTTTTTTTCACAATTTTATTGGAAAAGAGGATTCATAGTAGATCTCTCCTACATACAAGCACCTTTTTAAAGCCCTCTATTTTTGTTCTTTCAATTCTTTTTTAACTTACAAGCCTCTATTGCC
>SJYA01003475.1:595557-614708 GCA_006410615.1 Neotragus moschatus
AGGGGGGAGGGGGGTTCAGGATTGGGAACTCATGTACACTCATGGCTGATTCATGTCAATGTATAGCAAAACGAATACAGTATTGTAAAGCAAAACAAACTAAAAAATAAAAATTAAAACAAATAAAAGATAAAAATAAAGGAGAGTATCCACAATAAATAAAGAACAGTTAAACCGAACATAAGTGGCAATTTTACCTTGTACATGTAGATAACTAGAAAGATGTTACTCCTAAACTTTAAACAAATAAAATGCTATACAAGTTGCAGATTAACAACTTTTCTTGGACCTATTACAGATAAAAGAGATCACAGGGCAAACATTTAGTTTAGAGCATTTGATTACCTGCAAATAATGATACTGAATGCCAAAGAAGCAGGCAGGAGGATTAAATTAGAAATTTTAACTAACTGCCAAAGGTCAAGCATGGATAAGCATGAGTGTGAAACTGGGAGTTACACAGAAGAGCTCACATTCTCTAATAGCCCTTTCCAGAAAGCTCATCATGCTCTCTGGTGGGAATGTAAAATGATATAGTCCCTTTAGAAAACAAAATGTTAGCCTTCCAATTAATTAAACATAGAGTTACCATATCACTTGAAAATTCTACTTCTAGGTATATGTCAAACCTAAACAAAAACATACATTTACACAAAAATTTTAACAAATATTCATATCATCATTACTTATAATAGTAAGAATGGGGAAAACCAAAATGTCCATCAACTCATGAATTGATTAACAATATATGGGGTATCATCAGAATTTGATTCAGTGGTGAAAAGGAATGAAGTACTGATTTACCTTACAACATGGCTGAATCTTATAAAAATTCAGGTAAGTAAAAGAATATAGTCAAAAAAGAGTGTCTATTGTATGATTTCATTTATATTAAATACTCCGAATAGTCAAATCTATATAGACAGGAGTAGATTAGTAGTTGCCTAGATCTGGGAGATTAGGAGAAAATAGGGACTTACTGTGAGTAATATGAGGTTCCTTTATGGGGTAGTGAAAATGTTTTAAAATTAGATTATGGAACTTATATGCAGCGTACATAATGAGAAACGCTGGGCTGGAAGAAACACAAGCTGGAATCAAGACTGCCGGGGGAAATATCAATAACCTCAGATATGCAGATGACACCACCCTTATGGCAGAAAGTGAAGAGGAACTAAAAAGCCTCTTGATGAAAGTGAAAGAGGAGAGTGAAACAGTTGGCTTAAAGCTCAACATTCAGAAAACGAAGATCATGGCATTTGGTCCCATCACTTCATGGGAAATAGATGGAGAAACAGTGTCAGACTTTATTTTGGGAGGCTCCAAAATTACTGCAGATGGTGACTGCAGCCATGAAATTAAAAGATGTTTACTCCTTGGAAGAAAAGTTATGACCAACCTAGATAGTATATTGAAAAGCAGAGACATTACTTTGCCAACAAAGGTCCCTCTACTCAAGGCTATGGTTTTTCCAATGGTCGTGTATGGATGTGAGAGTTGGACTGTGAAGAAAGCTGAGCACCGAAGAATTGATGCTTTTGAACTGTGGTGTTGGAGAAGACTCTTGAGAGTCCTTTGGACTGCAAGGAGATCCAACCAGTCCATTCTAAAGGAGATCAGCCCTGGGTGTTCTTTGGAAGGAATGATACTAAAGCTGAAATTCCAGTACTTTCGCCACCTCATGCGAAGAGTTGACTCATTGGAAAGGACTCTGATGCTGGAAGGGATTGGGGGCAGGAGGAGAAGGGGACGACAGAGGATGAGATGGCTGGATGGCATCACTGACTCGATGGATGTGAGTTTGAGTGAACTCCGGGAGTTGGTAATGGACGGGGAGGCCTGGCGTGCTGCGANAGGACTCTGATTCTGGAAGGGATTGGGGGCAGGAGGAGAAGGGGACGACAGAGGATGAGATGGCTGGATGGCATCACTGACTCGATGGATGTGAGTTTGAGTGAACTCCGGGAGTTGGTAATGGACGGGGAGGCCTGGCGTGCTGCGATTCATGGGGTCACAAAGAGTCGGACACGACTGAGCAACTGAACTGAACTGAATGACTATACAATAATCTATGAATACAGTAAAAAAGAGATTTGTGTATTGTGAATGAATGGATTACAGCTCAATACATCTTTTTATTTAAAAAACAATGACAGTATTTAAAAATTAAAGTCATAGCAGCAATACTAATTTTTGACATCATATTCTCCAGAATAAGAGATATCAGAGATAAAGAGGAATGTTACATAATAATAAAGGAATCAATTATAAAAAATAACAATATTCATGAGTGTATACAATGAACAACTGAGCTTCAAAACACATGAGGCAAAACTAAGACAAAAACAAAAATAAAACTAGCAAATCAATGACTGAATTTTGAGACTTTATCAGTAAGCTCCCAGTAACTGACAGAACCAACACGATGAAATCAGTACAGATTTCTTCATGATGACCTGAAGAACACAATTCAGCAACTTGACACTTACGGAATCTTCATCTAACAATAGCAAGACGCACATTCTTCTCAAGTACATGGTACATTCACCAAGAGAGAACATATTTTTGCCCATAAGAAATTATAATTTTAGTATAAGAAGCATACAAAGTATACTATCTGACCAGAACAGAATTAAAATAGAAATCACAAGGAGAAAGATACTGGGGAAATTCCCAAATGTTTGAAATAAAACAAAACAATTCTAAATAACTTATTGGTCAAAGTAGAATTCTTAAAAAAAATGTACTTTGATAAATGAAAATGAAAACAACGTGTCAAAAATGGCTGGCATAAATTTGCAGCATTGTGNTCACAAGCAGAAAGATACTGGGGAAATTCCCAAATGTTTGAAATAAAACAAAACAATTCTAAATAACTTATTGGTCAAAGTAGAATTCTTAAAAAAAATGTACTTTGATAAATGAAAATGAAAACAACGTGTCAAAAATGGCTGGCATAAATTTGCAGCATTGTGGATAGACACAGAGAATATTATGCTTAGGGAAATAAGTCACATAAAGATAGGCAAATTCTGTATGATATCACTTATATGTAGAACCTAAAAAAATTACAAATGAATATCAGAAACAGACTCACATATATAGAAATCAAACTTGTGGTTACCAAAGGGAGGCGGGGGAACAATTAAGGGGTATGAAATTAACAGATACAAGCTATTATGTATGAAATAACAATGCTATACTGTAGAGCACTTGAAATTATAGTTATTATCTTCTAATAATCTATAATGGAATACAATCTGCAAAAATACTGAATCACTACACTGTACATCTGAAACTAATATTGTAAATCAACTATACTTCAGTTTAAAAAATGAAGGTATCAGGCACAACCAAGGAAGGTTTATATAACACAAAAAATATTTCATAGATACAGCAGAATTTTTCTGTCATTCTATCACTACCTGAATAAATAGAAAAAGTACTATCAAACTCAAACTTCTGAATTATCTTTTGCTTACCTTATTTAGATACACTGACTATATATGCATTTTTAGAAAATTTATATGAATGTATCATACTGGCTATAATTTTCTCTATTTTTTTCAACCAGTACTAGCTTTTTGAGATTTACAGATGCTGAAACATGTTCATTTATTATCAACAGTATCCAGAGCTTGAAGTTTACACAAAAAAAGAAAATTGTTTTCTAAAATAGTTACATCAAAATAATACTAAATACACTCCACCATCATAACATAATTTNATCACGAAAAATGCTGGGCTGGAAGATGCACAAGCTGTAATCAAGATTGCTGGGAGAAGATGTGTATAAGAGACAGAACCAATTCCTAAAGATCTACAAATTATAAAACTCACCTCAAATGAAACAGATAATTTGAATTGTATTGTAATTATTAAGGAAATGGAATTCACTGTTAAAGACCTTCAGAAAAAACACTTAAGCCCAGATGATTTCATTGTCAAATTCTACAAACATTTAAAGAAGCAATAATACCAATCTATATAATCTCTACTGAAAAGTAGAAGATGGAACACTTTTCAACTTATTTTATGAAGCCAGCATTATTTTAACACCAAAAACATATTTAGACAGTACAAAAGGAACCATATTACAATCCAATACCCCTTTATCAACACAAATGAAAAATTCTCAATAAGAAATTAGCAGATGGAAGCCAGCAATATACATAAATAATAATATATTGTGACCAAATGGGATATGTTTAAGGAACACACGAAGTACTTCAATATTTGAAAATCAATCAATGTAATCCTGCATATTAACAATTTAAAGAATAAAAACTTCATTCAGTAAAAGCATTTAACAAAGTACTTATTCATAATAAAAACTTAATGAGTTAGAAATATAAGGGAAATGACTAGGTAAAAAAGCCCTGGGAAATCAACAGAACACTTCATATAAACTAATAACTGAATCTACCAAAGCTGTACCAATAATTGAATCTACCAAGGTTGTACTCAGCTTCCCAAGTGGCCAGTGGTAAAGAATCTGCCTGCAAATTCAGGAGACAAGAGACGTGGGTTTGGCCTCTAGGTCAGAAAAATCTCTAGAGTAGGAAATGGCAACCCACTCCAGTATTCTTGCCTGGAAAATTCACGGACAGAGGAGCCTAACAGGCTACAGTCCATGGAATTGCAAAGAGCTAGACATGACTGAACATAGCACACACAAGGTTGTACCGTAGAAGAGAACTACAATGATCAGCTTTAATTAATGAAAATCAATAAATGGAAAAAAGATGGAAAATATCAATTATATTTTATATACTAGCAATGTAATTGAAAATTGAAACTAATAAAGAAATATCATTAAAAACTCCAACAAATAAAATATTTTGGTATACATTTAACAAATTATGAATGGAACTATAGGCTTTTAAAATATCTTGAAAATAAAACATTCATAAGAGAAATTAAAGACTATATAAGTAAATGGAGACACAAACTATATTTGTTGACTGGAAGATGAAACATAATAAAGGCATCAATTCTATCCAAAATGATATATACTTTTGGTGTAATTCCAATACAAGTCATAGCAGAAATTTTTGTAGATCTAGGAAGGCTAGTATTAAAATTTACGTGGAAAAATAAAGTAGAATAGCCAAAACATTTTAAAGTACAATAAATTAGGAAGAATCCCACTGCAGATTGAAGATTTTTTAACAACAAAGCTACAGTAATCAACAGAGTGGTATAGATGAAAGAATATACACATAGATCAGTGTAAAAAAAAAAAGTCAGGAAATAAAATCACACAAACATGGTCAAGTGATTTTTAATGAAAGCACAAAGCAATTCAATAGAGAAATAGTAGTCTTTTAAACAAATGATATTCAAACAATTGGTAATTCATATACAAAAGCATAAACTTCAAATGAAATTTCACACCTTACACATAAATTAACACAAAATGGAAGAGACATCTAGATGTAAACTTTAAGAGACTATAAAACTTTTATAAGAAAATATAGGAGAAAATATTCTTTAGGCAAAAAAAAAAAAACCTTTTCAACAATAAAATCTGTCTAACACACACACACACAGAAATTCTTAGAGATATGACAAAGGAAGCACATTTCATAGAAGAGGAAAGGATTAATTGTACTTCACCAAAATTAAAACTGTTTGAACTGTGAAAAACACTCTTAAGTGAATGAAAAGTTACAGAATTTCCTACAGGAAGAAATTTTGTGAATCACATAGTAATAAAAAAACTTGTATCCCAAGAATATAAAGGAATCTTAAAAAACTGAAGAGCAAGTAAGTAACAGCCAAATTTAAAAACGGGCAAAGGACTTGAACAGATACTTCACAAAAGAAGTTATATAGACAAGCATGTGAAAAATGTTCAATGATGAACCAATAGGAAGAAGGTGAAGAAGCTGAAGTTGAACAGTTCTATGAAGACCTACAAGACCTTCTAGAATTAATACTCCCCCAAAGATGTCCTTTTCATTATAGGATACTGGAATGCAAAAGTAAGAAGTCAAGAAATACCTGGAGTAACAGGCAAATTCGGCCTTGGAGTACAGAATGAAGCAAGGCAAAGGCTAGCAGAGTTTTCCCAAGAGAATGCACCGGTCATAGCAAACACCCTCTTCCAAAACCACAAGAGAAGATTCCACACGTGGACATTACCAGATGGTCAATACCAAAATGAGATTGATGATATTCCTTGGGAGCCAAAGATGGAGAAGCTCTATACAGTCAACAAAAACAAGACCAGGAGCTGACTGTGGTTCAGCTCATGAACTCTTAATTGCCAAATTCAGACTTAAATTGAAGAAAGTAGGGAAAACACTAGACCACTCAGGTATGATCTAAATCAAACCCCTTACAATTATACGGGGTAAGTGACAAATAGATTCAAGGGATTAGATCTAAAAGACAGAGTGCCTGAAGAACTATGGATGGAGGTTCATGACAATTTACAGGGGGAAGGGATTAAGACCATCCCCAAGAAAAAGAAATGCAAAATGGCAAAATGGTTGTCTGAGGAGGCCTTATAAATAGCTGTGAAAAGAAGAGAAGCGAAAGGCAAAGGAGAAAAAGAAAGATATACTGATTTGAATGCAGAGTTCCAAAAAATAGCAAGGAGAGAAAAGAAAGCCTTCTTCAGTGATCAGTGAAAAGAAATAGAAGAAAACAATAGAACGGGAAAGACTAGAGATCTCTTCAAGAAAATTAGATACCAAGGAAATATTTCATGCAAAGATGGGCACAATAAAGGACAGAAATGGTAGGGACCTAACAGAAGCAGAACATATTAAGAACAGGTGGCAAGAACACACAGAAGACCTATACAAAAAAGATCTTCATAACCCAGATAATCACAATGGGGTGATCACTCATCTAGAGCCAGACATCCTGGAATAAGAAGTCAAGTGGGCCCTAGGAAGTATCACTATGAATAAAGCTACTGGAGGTGATGGAATTCCAGTTGAGCCATTTGAAATTCAAAAAGATGATTTAAGGTGAAAGTGCTGCACTCAATACGCCAGCAAATTTGGAAAACTCAGCAGTGGCCACAGGACTGAAAAAGGTCAGTTTTCATCACAATCCCAAAGAAAGGCAAGGCCAAAGAAGGCTCAAACTACCGCACAATTGCACTCATCTCACATACTAGCAAAGTAATGTTCAAAATTCTCCAAGTTAGGCTTCAACAGTACATGAATCTTGAACTTCCAGATGTTCAAGCTGGATTCAGAAAAGGCAGAGAGGTACCANACAATCCCAAAGAAAGGCAAGGCCAAAGAAGGCTCAAACTACCGCACAATTGCACTCATCTCACATACTAGCAAAGTAATGTTCAAAATTCTCCAAGTTAGGCTTCAACAGTACATGAATCTTGAACTTCCAGATGTTCAAGCTGGATTCAGAAAAGGCAGAGAGGTACCAGAGATCAAACTGCCAACATCCATTGGATCACTGAAAAAGCAAGAGAGTTCCAGAAAAACATCTACTTCTGCTTTATTGACTACACCAAAGCCTTTGACTGTGTAGATCACAATAAACTGTGGAAAAGTCAGAAGGAGATGGGAATACCAGACCACCTGACCTGCCTCTTGAGAAATCTGTATGCAGGTCAGGAAGCAACAGTTAGAAATGGACATGGAACAACAGACTGGTTCCAAATAGGAAAAGGGGTACATCAAGGCTTATATTGTCACCCTGCTTATTTAACTTACATGCAGAGTATATCACGAAAAATGCTGGGCTGGAAGATGCACAAGCTGTAATCAAGATTGCTGGGAGAAATATCAATAACCTCAGATATGCAGATGACACCACCTTATGGCAGAAAGTGAAGAAAGAGCTTCCTGATGGAAGTGAAAAAGGAGAGTGAAAAAGTTGGCTTAAAGCTCAACATTCAGAAAACTAAGATCATGGCATCTGGTCCCATCATTTCATGGCAAATAGATGGGGAAACAGTGGAGATAGTGGAAACAGTGACAGACTTTTTCGGGCTCCTAAAATCAATGCAAATGGTACTCAAGCCATGAAATTAAAAGACACTTGCTCCTTGGAAGAAATGTTATGACCAATATAGACAGCATATTAAAAAGCAGAGACATTACTTTGCCAACAAAGGTCCATCTAGTCAAAGCTATGGTTTTTCCAGTAGTCATGTATGGATGTGAGAGTTGGATTATAAAGAGAGCTGAGCGCCAAAGAATTGATGCTTTTGAACTGTGGTGTTGGAGAAGACACTTGAGAGTCCCTTGGACTGCAATGAGATCCAAACAGTCCATCCTAAAGGAGATCAGTCCTGAATATTCATTGGAAGGACTGATGTTGAATCTGAAATTCCAATATTTTGGCCACCTGATGCAAAGAACTGACTCATTAGAAAAGACTCCAATGCTGGGAAAGACTGAACGTTGGAACAGAAGGGGACAACAGAGGATGAGATGGTTGGATAGCATCACAGACTCAATGGACATGAGTTTGAGTTAACTCCCAGAGTTGCTGATGAACAGGGAAGCCTGGCATGCTGCAGCCCATGGGGTCACAAAAAGGCATGACTGAGCGACTGAACTGAACTAAGCTCTTCAGCATTTTCTCTCTTGAATTAGGCATTGGGTATCAAGTGTATGAACTCTTGATCCAGCTCTAGGTATGGAGGATTTTCTCACATTTTTTCTAAAAGTTTTAAAATTTCATTTTTACATTTAAGTTCACGATCCATTCTGAGCTAATTCTTTTAAAGATGTGAGGTTTGAGTCGAGTTGCACCTTTCTTTCTATGGATGTCCAGTTGTTCCAGCATCATTTGTGAAAGTTATCCTTCCTCCATCAAATTTCTTTTGCTCCTTTCTCACACATTAGGCAGGCATATTTACGTAGGTCTATTTCTTGATTCTCTCTTCTGCTTCATTGATCTATTTGTTTGTAGCTTATCCATTACCACAATCACAGCAACTAACTGAAGCTATACAGTAGGCCTTAAAACATCAAGTAGAAAGATTTTTTTATACCTTTATTCTTTTTTTTCAATATTCATAACTGTGCTTTATGCATCCTGCTCTAATCCAGAGGCTGAACACATCAAGTGTACATCTATATAAGTAAGTTCTCATCCCCAAAGACACTAAGTTTAGCCATGAGAGTAGAGAGAATGGGAGGATGAAAAAGCTTAATTTTTTGATATGTAACAATAGTTACAAAACTGGAATTATTTCTGCAGTATAGAATCTACTATTCATATATCTTAATACATTTGAGGCATTTTGAGAACATGTGAGTGACTCAATCTATGATTGCTTATTTATAAGAAGTCATTTCCACATAAACCTCTTGTACATTATTTAATCTATGAATACCGCCTTTAACACATCTGAAAAAACATGAGCACTTTATAACAATGGAAAAAGTCCTTGTGGAAGTAAAAGCTTAGAGGATGCTGAAATACAAATTAAGAAAACTGCACAAATGCCTTTCCTATCACCCATTTGCCATAAGGCTTGTTTATATAAAATGCTGACCTATAAGGAAATCCATGTATTGGAGTGAATTTTTTTTCTAGAATAACAATTTCAAATAATTAAATAATAGGTCTTATTACACCCTGAAGCAGCATCTTTTTTGCATTCTCCATAATGCTAGATCTGTTTGGAATTACAGAGAAATTCTACAAAATGACACACAGAGTCCAGTGTTACAACTGTTTAGTTGAAACACAGTCTTAAATATTAATATAACCTCACTATAGCCTTTGCTTGAAGTTTACAAAAACAAAGAAGTACCATAGACTTAAATAGTTGCCATTTGTATTCTTATGAAGAGTTTTTATTATTTTCTGAGCATTGGCCAATATCAAAATAGACCACAAATAAACAAAGCATGGTCACAATTTAACATTGTATTTTAATGTGCTTTGCATATAATTTTAGCCTATTTCTGGCAAAATACTAATTTATAAAATAATTAAAAGTGAAAATCAACTAAAATGTAAAAAAAAACATTTAAAATATACTATTTTTTGCATCAATTCTAGGTTGGAGACACAAAGTAAGCCCTATTAAATGCTGGTTAATCTTCCATGCAACTGGGGAGCTCCCACGAGTGAAATACTGTACATTATTTGATGGCTTTGTAGACCCAAGGATTATATCCCCATATTCCTTGGATAACAGAGAAACTATATCGTACACACATTTATTCTTTTTTAGGAAAAACAGAATTGGAGTTAATCAACAGTATATCTATTGCTTCATGATTTCTACTAACGAAATAATTCACCAACATAAAGTGTGTAACACTTTGCTAACTTTGGTTACAGATTTTAAAAATTTTATACATATTATATGTAGATTTGCATTTGAATTTCTGACTCAGTCTATGGAAATGTAGACACAGGCCTGTATAGATAAATCACACCAGTTTAGTTATCTCTATGACATCATTGTGGCTTCCCTAGTGGCTCAGTCAGTAAAGAGTCCGCCCGCAACTCAGGAGACCTGAGTTCAATCCCTGGGTTGGGAAGATCCCCTGGAAGAGGGCATGGCAACCCACTCCAGTATTTTTGTCTGGAGAATCCCCATGGACAGAGAAGCCTGGCGGGCTGCAGTCCATGTAGTTGCAAAGAGTCAGACACGACTGAGAGACTAAACACACATGACATCAATGAGGTTCAAACTAGGCAATGAACAATAGGTAGACAGTGTCCAATTTAAGTTGCACTCCATTGTTTCTACAACATATACAAATATTGTTAGGTGAAGACCTGAAATTTATTCATTTTCACAAAAGTAATATGCACAATGCAAATATTAGGGTACCAGCAAATTTCTAAAACAAAGAACTAAGACAACTCTGAATCAATTTTACATCCCAGTTTATTATACACACAGTGGAGATATCCTTTCTAAAAACTAGTTTTTAGGGCTAAATAGCCCTACTTGAAGGTAGTATATGTACAGAAATTATCTTTTACTATTACTGATGACTGTGACAACTAATCTAGTTGCAGCATGCAGGATCTTTAGTTGTAGCATGCAGAATCTAGTCCTCTGACCAGGGATCAAACCCAGGTCCCCTGCACTGGGATCATGGAGTCTTAAGCACTGGTTCACCGAGGAAGTCCCGTGACAACTAATCTAATGTCCTCTCTAAGTGAAATGGCCCTGCAAATAGTTCCTGACACAAGGCCAGCCATGGGCAATTATGTTTTAGATCCCATGAACATGACTATATATAATCACTGTTGTTGTACAGTCACTCAGTTGTATAGGACTCTTTGCAACCCCATTGACTGCAGCACACTGGGCTTCCCTGTCCTTCACCATCTCCCAGAGCCTGCTCAAAATCATGTCCATTAAATCAGTGATGCCATCCAACCACCTCATCCTCTGTCATCTCCTCCTCCTCCTGCCTACCATCTTTCTCAGCACCAGGGTCTTTTCAGATGATCAGCTCTTTGCATCAGGTGGCCAAAGTATTGGAGCTTTAGATTCAGCATCAGTCCTTCCAATGAATATTCAGAACTGATTTCCTTTAGGACTGACTGGTTGGATCTCCTTGCAGTCCAAGGGACTCTCAAGAGTCTTCTACAGCACTACAGCTCAAAAGCATCAATTCTTCAGCGCTCAGCCTTCTTTATGCTCCAACTCTCATATCCACATATGACTACTGGAAAAACCATAGATTTGACTAGATGGACCTTTGTCAGCAAAGTGACATCTTTGCTTTTTAATATGCTATCTAGGTTTGTCATGGTTTTTCTTCCAAGGAGCAAGTGTCTTAATTTCACGGCTGCAGTCACCATATGTAATTATAGACTAGGAAGAAGTAAGATAACTCAAAAAGCAATCGATCTATAAATTGGCCAGTGGTCTATGATGAGATAAATATGAAAAGATAAATTGTACCATCAGATTGTGTTGATTTCCTCCCATGAATTGAACCAGGAAATAGCAAGAAATTAACTTGGGTAGCAATGAGAAGGAAGCCAGGAAGCTACAGTACAGAATGGCTACAAAGGCATGTTGGCCATGTGCAGGTCAATATACAATCACCTCAGTGTTCACTGCAGCACTATTTACAACAGCCAAGACACAGAAGCAATGTAAATGTCCCACTGACAAAGGAATGAATGGATAAAGATGTGGACAGGATATTATGCATCCATAAAAAAAAAAAAAGAAAAGAATGCCATTTGAATCAACAGGGATGAACCTAGAAATTGTCAAACTAAGTGAAGTAAGTTAGGGAGAGAAAGACCTATCATATGATTTTGCTTATATGTGGAATCTGAAAGAACTGGTACAAATGAACTTATTTACAAAACAGAAATAGAGTCACAGGTATAGAAAACAAAATTATGATTATTGGGGGGTAGGGGAAGTAGGGGAGGATAAATTGGGAGGTTAAGATTTACATATGCACACTACTATGTATAAAACAGATAACTAATAAGGACCTACTATATAGCACAGTACTTTTCTCAGTACTCCATAACACCCTATATAAGAAAGAAATCTAAAAAAGAGTTTATATATGTATAACTGATACACTTTGCTGTGCAGCAGACAAATAACATCACAAATCAACTGTACATCAATAAAAATTTTAAAAATAAAAATAAGATGAAAAGAGGAAGCAAAAAGTATAATGAAGAGAAAAAATAGCAAAATAAATATGTATAGATAATACAGAAAATTGGAGTTTATAAACAAGTTATTCTCTTTTCACTGTCTCACCTCTAGAATGTAAGACATTCTACAATAACTACTCCACCCATATGTAGGTGGAGTGGATATTTCTATTTCAGAACCGAAACCATCCTTACTCTTTATTAAAACAGACACAGTACTTATCCAATCAAGATTCAAGCAAATCTACTGCACTAATAAATTTTATTTAAAGAAATTATAAATATTGGAACAGCCTGGATTTTGATAAAATGCAACTGCATAAGATACCATGTTATATGCAATTCTATTTCATGAAAATTCAGATTTTCACAGAAACATCTGTAGATATTCCCTATAAATCAGATTTAATTGTCCCTACAGACTTAGGGGAACTTTTCCAAAAATGTGCTTACTGAGAATAACAAAGAAAGTGAACAATGAAAAATCACTAATGTCTCAAAAAGAATTCCATAGAACAGAAATCCAGTAAGAATAGGAGGTTTAACAATGGAAAGTACTCAAAAGGAATTGTTAAAACTTTAAAATATATGGTTGTGATCTAACAAATGAAATACACAAAAGAATCAATGGTTTGAAATATACAATCATTTCCAATATTCCTATCAGCATGCCATTCAATTTAAACTACATTTTAAAGCGTGATTCAACTGTTTATCATGACAGGAAGCATACCAATTTTGCTTTTCAGGGTTATCTATTTTAATATAAACTTTACACAGGCTTCTATACACTCCTTGATCTTTTATGAATGAAAAAGGAAAAATAATGTGACTCATATTTTTAATATCATCAGCCTTTATGCCAGATTTCTCATATCAAAGGTTATATATGTCTTATACGCAGAGTACTTCATGCAAAATGCCAAGCTGGATGAATCACAAGCTGGAATCAAGGTTGCTGGGAGAAATATCAACAATCCCAGATATGCAGACGATACTGCTCTAATGGCAGAAAGCGAAGGAGAACTAAAGAGTCCTTGATGAGAATGAAAGAGGAGAGTGAAAAAGCTGGCTTAAAACTCAGTGTTCAAAACACTAAGATCATGGCACTTGGTTCCATCACTTAATGGCAAATAGATGGAGAAAAAGTGGAAACAGTGACAGATTTTATTTTCTTGGGCTCCAAAATCACTGGAGACAGTGACTGCAGCCATGAAATTAAAAGACACTCGCTCCTTTGAAGAAAAGCCATGACAAATCTAGAGAGCTTATTAAAAAGCAGAGACATCACTGCCAACAAAGGTCTATGTAGTCAAAACTATGGTTTCTCCAGTAGTCATGTATGGATGTGAGAGTTGGGCCATAAAAAAGGCTGGACACCAAAGAATTGATGCTTTGGAACTGTGGTGCTGGAGAAGACTCTTGAGAGCCCCTTGGACAGTAAGGAGATTAAATCAGTGAATCCTAAAGGAGATCAACACTGAATATTTATTGGGAGGACTGATGCTAAAGCTGAAGTTCCAATACTCTGGCCACCTGATGAGAAGAGCAGACTCACTGGAAAAGACCCTCATGCTTGGCAAGATTGAGAGCAAGAGGAGAAGGGGGCAACAGAGGATGAGATGGCTGGATAGCATCATCAACCCAATGGACATGAGTTTGAGAAAACTCTGGGAGATAGTGAAGGACAGGGAAGCTTGGTGTGCTGCAGTCTATGGATTTGAAAAGAGTTGGTGGCACCCCACTCCAGTACTCTTGCCTAGAAAATTCCACGGACGGAGGAGCCGGGTAGGCTGCAGTCGGTGGGGTCACAAAGAGTCGGACATGACTGAGCGACTTCCCTTTCACTTTTCACTTTTATGCATTGGAGAAGGAAATGGCAACTCACTCCACTGTTCTTGCTTGGAGAATCCCAGGAACGGGAGAGCCTGGTGGGCTTCCATCAACGGGGTCGCACAGAGTAGGACACGACTAAAGCGACTTAACAGCAACAGCAGGACACAAAGTAGCCACTGCACAACCACCACCAATTCATCAGATATTTAAAATGCTATGTACAAATGGCTCAAAAAACACTTATTTTAAGTCATAATTAATCTGACAATAAGATCAATAACCTCAAATGTATAGAATCTGAAACTTTGAAAAATAGTAAAACAAAAAAACCTTTAACTTAAAAACTGATGTACAAAGTTGGTATTCTTTATTGTACTGGCCACTAACAACTGTAAATAAGCCTACTTAATGAATTTATCATGTGTTTTATCTGCTAAAAAAATCTATAGATGCCATTAATGTTATGCCATAAATCATATTATAGTATAAATTCCATGAAATCAGGAATCTTGTTTTTTAACAGCTATATATTAACAGGTCTCATCTAAAAGTAGGGAAACCAGGAGTGACTCCATATATCAATAGATAANGTAGTCAAAACTATGGTTTCTCCAGTAGTCATGTATGGATGTGAGAGTTGGGCCATAAAAAAGGCTGGACACCAAAGAATTGATGCTTTGGAACTGTGGTGCTGGAGAAGACTCTTGAGAGCCCCTTGGACAGTAAGGAGATTAAATCAGTGAATCCTAAAGGAGATCAACACTGAATATTTATTGGGAGGACTGATGCTAAAGCTGAAGTTCCAATACTCTGGCCACCTGATGAGAAGAGCAGACTCACTGGAAAAGACCCTCATGCTTGGCAAGATTGAGAGCAAGAGGAGAAGGGGGCAACAGAGGATGAGATGGCTGGATAGCATCATCAACCCAATGGACATGAGTTTGAGAAAACTCTGGGAGATAGTGAAGGACAGGGAAGCTTGGTGTGCTGCAGTCTATGGATTTGAAAAGAGTTGGTGGCACCCCACTCCAGTACTCTTGCCTAGAAAATTCCACGGACGGAGGAGCCGGGTAGGCTGCAGTCGGTGGGGTCACAAAGAGTCGGACATGACTGAGCGACTTCCCTTTCACTTTTCACTTTTATGCATTGGAGAAGGAAATGGCAACTCACTCCACTGTTCTTGCTTGGAGAATCCCAGGAACGGGAGAGCCTGGTGGGCTTCCATCAACGGGGTCGCACAGAGTAGGACACGACTAAAGCGACTTAACAGCAACAGCAGGACACAAAGTAGCCACTGCACAACCACCACCAATTCATCAGATATTTAAAATGCTATGTACAAATGGCTCAAAAAACACTTATTTTAAGTCATAATTAATCTGACAATAAGATCAATAACCTCAAATGTATAGAATCTGAAACTTTGAAAAATAGTAAAACAAAAAAACCTTTAACTTAAAAACTGATGTACAAAGTTGGTATTCTTTATTGTACTGGCCACTAACAACTGTAAATAAGCCTACTTAATGAATTTATCATGTGTTTTATCTGCTAAAAAAATCTATAGATGCCATTAATGTTATGCCATAAATCATATTATAGTATAAATTCCATGAAATCAGGAATCTTGTTTTTTAACAGCTATATATTAACAGGTCTCATCTAAAAGTAGGGAAACCAGGAGTGACTCCATATATCAATAGATAACCCTCAGATCTTCCTGTTTCAAGGAGTTACAATCTTATCCAATATGTCCTTATTACTCCATGATGTGATCTCTCTAGTACAGGACAAGCTTATTTATCTGCTGTCATCTAAATAATCACTTACTCCTACCTCCTGACTTTATCTTCTCCATACCCTCAATTTTTTTTAATACTGGGCTCAAAAATTACCAAAAAGACATTTTTCAAAGATTACACCCTCCCTCCAATAAGTCCTTATTCATGTAGTCAGTAACCCCTCCCTCAGCCTATCATATTTATGTAGAATAGCAGAGATAAAAATCTTTACAGTAAATATTATTACAAAGTTTCCCTAGTCTAATGGTATTTCTCTAGTACAATTTCTCACCTGTTTACATGGTTGAGTAGTGAGCAGTACATACTCAGTTGGTCAGTTGTTTCAGATGTTTTCCGACCCTATAGACTGTAGCCTACCAGGCTCCTCTGTCCATGGGATTTTCTAGGCAAGAATACTGGAGCGGGTTGTCAGTCCTCCCCCAGGGGATCTTCTAGACCCAGGGATTGAACTCACATCTCCTGCATCAGCAGGCAGATTCTTCACCACTGCACCACCATTTACAGGATTATGATCTTTAAAATTAAACTAATACTGAAAACACAAAATATTATTTATCAATTGCAATAGAATAAGATAAATACACCTGCTTTGTTAATTAATTAATATTGAATGAGTATTAATAAATGAGCTTAATCATTCTCAGCAAGCCTATAGAAGTTGAAAACCAGATTAATGTATGCACCCCAATTTGACAACAAAACAAGGAAAACACCATAAGAACTACTCTGTGTAGAAAAATCTAAATAATGGAGTTACATACCATGCTCATGAACTAGAAGACTCAGCATAGTAATGATGTCAATTCTCCTTTATCTTTCTGTAGGTTTAACTCAGTTTCAATCAAAATTCCAGCAAGGGTTTATAGACATACATAAACTAATTCTAAAATTCATATGGAAAGGCACTGACCCTAGAATATCTAAAACTATCTTGAGAAAAAACAGTAAGTGAAAAGAACCATTCTTTCCAATAGGGCTTACTATAACCAAGATAGGTGTTACTTGTAGAACAGACACACAGATCAAAAAAAGAAAAAACAACAGAATAGACAATCCAGAAACAGATCCACACACTAAACCCACCTGATTTTTTTTTTAACAGAATTTCAAAAAAGCACTTCAACGGAGAAAGGATAGCCTTTCCAACAAATGGATCATGGACTTAAATGCAAACTGTAAAACCATGAAACTTATAAGAAAATCTTTGGTATCTAAGGCTAGGTGAAGGTTTCTTAGACTGACACCCAAAAGCACAATTCATAAAAGGAAGTACTGATAAATTAGACTTCATCAAAGTTTCAATCATTTGTACTACAAAAGAACCTATTTAGATGACAAAAAGACAAGTTACAGACTGGGAGAAAATATTTGCAAACCACACATGTGACAAGGACTAGAACTTGAACATATAAAGAATTCATAGAACTCAATAGAAAAAAGAACAAACAGTCCAATTAGAAAATGGGCAAAAGCCATTTCACTGGAGAAGATACAAAGACAGAAAACAAGCCCATCAAAAGATGATCAATATAATTAGCCATAAGGGAACTACAAACAGAAACCACATTGCGATATCACTACCAACCTACTAAGAATAGCTCAAATAAAAAATAATGATAATGATATATGTTGGTGAGGGTGAGGAGAAACTGCATCTCTCATCTATTCGGATGAAAATGCTTCTCTGTAAAACAGGCACTATCTTACACTATCTTATAAAAGGAAACGTGCACTACCATATGCCCCAATAATTATACACCTGGTCATTTATCCCAAAGAAATGAAAATTTATGTGTACACAAAAACCCATACAATGATATTCACAGTAAATTTATTTATACTCGTCCAAAACTGGAATCAGCTCAGATTTCCTCCAATAATTATACAGTGTGTGTGTTAGCTGCTCAGTCGTGTCCAACTCTTTGAGATCCCATGTATGTAGCCTGCCAGGCTCCCCTGTCCATGGGATTTTCCAGGCAAGAATACTGGAGTGGGTTGCTGTTTCCTCCCTTAGGAGATCTTCCTGACCAAGCGATCTATCCTGTCTCTCATGCATCGGCAGGCAGATTCTTTATTGTCAGGGAAGCCCAATTATATAGTACATACATAAAATGGAATATTATTCAGAAATAAAAGGAAATAATGACTGATAATCAGAAGAACTTGGATGTATCTTCAGGGAATTTTGCTGATCAGAAAACCTAATCACAAAAAGTCACATACTATACTATTCTATACATATAATATTTTTCAAAGGACAAAATTTTAGAAATGGAAAACAGATTACTGGTTGCCATGGGTTATGATAGTGGGGATGGGGCTGGAATGTGTATGTAACTATAAAAGGGCAATACAGATATTTTTATGGTGTTGGAGCTGTTTGATATTTTAACTGTGGTGGTGGATACATAAACTTACATATCTGATGAAACTGTATAGAATTAAAACAGACACAAATGAACAAAAGCAAATCTAGTGAAACCTGAATAGACTGGTGGATTGTGTTAATATTAATATCTAGTTGTGATATAATGTAAAACATTTTCAAGTTGTTACAATTGGGGGACAAAGGCAAAGGCTATAAGAGATCGCTCCGTATTATTTTAGAATTGCATGTGAATCCATAATTATTTCAATAAAAATTTAAATTAAAAAAGCAGCAATTGGAAAAGCTGTTCATGCTGCTATAGAACCTTCTAAATTACTTATATTAGCCATGACCAGAACTTTAACTGCACATTTCAAATTGCATTTATAAATTGGGAATTTTAGTGAAATGAAACAATCAATATGCCTTACCAAAGTGTCTAGTCTACCTATTGCCCAATTAATACTTAGAATTGACTGTGGCTAGAATTAAAGTAGGACTTTGATGGAGAAAAAATGAAGAGCAAAGAAATACATACCAAA
>SJYA01003475.1:636153-657941 GCA_006410615.1 Neotragus moschatus
AGTTATAATAAGCTTGTGCTATAACAACAACAACAAAAAATTCTTTACTCCAACTGTGAAGAAAAATGAAATGCTTAAATAGGCTGCAAAAGATAAGCTAGCAAATAGAATTGAGAGGACTAAGAGCTAAGCATGCATTTATTCACTATGAACAATAAATTGAGTACATTCACTCTAAAGTAAAGAAAATTTTTTAAAAATTAAAAATCCAGGAATTCAACTGACCATAAGAACTAAAAGAAATGAGTTCTTTTTCTTCTCCCAAGATGTATTTAGTATCTTTAAGGAGGAAAATGGGGTAGGGGGAATCTAGGGAGATGAATCCTGCCAGACAGTAAAAACTTTCAACATACCATATCTGAAGAAAATGTATAGCTTAGTTTGAAACAAAACAATGAAAATTAACGTGACCTTAAAACTATAGAAACCTGACTCATTTATAGCCAGCTAGGAAAAATACTCAGAAGGGATACTAAAGCTTAAATAAATGATTTCAGAAGGCTTCCTGAAATCAAATCATATTAATGACAAATAAGGCCATTTCCTACAGGGTCACTATTCAAGCATTTCTCCTATGAAGTCAAACTGAAGGAAAGTTAAGAGTATTCCTCATCTCAAAATAAACTTAACTATATGTTTTTCTAAAATATTTTTATCCGTTACCAAATCTTATACCTATATATAGCTTGTTTCATACACTGTTGTTGTCTGGGCTTCCCCAGTGGCTCAGATAAAAAGAATTAGCCTGCAATGCCGGAGACCTGGGTTCGATCCCTGGGTTGTGAAGATCCCCTGGAGAAGCAAAAGGCTACCCACTCCAGTATTCTGGCCTGGAGAATTCCATGGTTGTTGTTTAGTCCCTAAGTGGTTTCCAACTCTTTGTGACCCCATGGACTGTAACCCACCAGGCTCCCCTGTAAGCAAAAATACTAGAGTGGGTTGCCATTTCCTTCTCCAAGGGATCTTTCTGACCTAGGGATCAAACTCACCTCACCTGTGTCTCCTGCATTGGGAGGCAGACTCTTTACCACTGCACCACCTAGGAAGTGTCTGCTATTAGCTTAAAAGTAGACATATATACGGAGGAATTAGAGTCCAAAAATAGACCCATACACATACAGTTAATTGATATCTGTAGGGAAAAAGCAAATTAGCCAAGATGGGGATGGTCAGGCTCTCTCGCCTCACAGCCTCTTGCTCTTGCCCCACATTTTGTAAATAATGATTATGTAACAGTTGAGATCACTTACAGCACTGAACATACACATCATGAGGTACTTACTTGGCCACAGGCTACTTTTGTTCTGTAAGCAAATATAAGCTCCACCTGGAAAGCCCTGGTGTGTGTGTGTGTGTCTGTGTGTGTGCGTGTGTGTGTTGGGGTGTGTCGTGTTACGTTACATCATGTCATGCCATGACTGCTACTACAGCTGCTGCACCAGCCAGGAAAGAATAAATGTGTCTGCAATTCCTATGGCTTCTGGCATTTTCTTTCAGCCTCTTAGCTTGCACCTTGCCTACCATGGGGTTCAGTGAACAGTGAGCACAGTGAAATATAGCAGGATAATATTCAACAAAAGCACCAAGGTAATTAAATGAGGAAGGGAACATTTATTCAAAAAATTGTGCTGGAACTAGTTAAACACATGGGGAGAAAAAACCCTTACTAAATACCATACATGAACAACTAAATGAGGAAAAAGATAAAACTATTTTTTTTCAGCTTTTAGAAGCAAACATGGAAGAAAATCTTGGTGAGTTTGGTATACTCAAACATATCTTATAAAGAACACAGAAAACCATAAACATAAAATGGTGATAAAGGACATGAAAAGGACTGTGTCAAAATTTAAGTTTTATTCTCTGAATATACCAGTTAAGAAAATAAAAAGACAAGCCACCAAATGGGTGAACATATTCACAAAACTTGTATATATCAAACAAAGACGTTGGATCCAAAATATATAGGAGCTTTTACCCCTCAAGTGTAAGAAAATAAACAAAAAAGAAATGGCCTAATGATAGATACCATATAGATAAATGTCAAATGTATTACATTAAGAGAAAAAAGTTAAACTCAATAGGTTACATACTGAATGATTTGATCTATAATAAATACATTATGAAAAAGAGATAAAATTATAGAATCAGAAAATAACTAGGAACTGTGGGTAAGTGGAGGGGCTAATTACAAACGAACAGCATTAGGAAATACTGTGAGGTGATGAAACTTGTGAATCTTGTTTATGGCAGTGGTTACAAGATTGTGTCCTTTTATCAAAGCTCACAGACCATACATCATGGACAATAAATTTTCCTGAATATAAATTTTTTAAAAAGAAGTATAAGAAAACTTACAAGGAGACAGCAATAGTCAGACATCAAAACAGCTAAAATTAAAAAAAGAGTTACAGTAGTAAATACAGGCTAGAGTGAGGGACAACTAGAATTTTTATACATTGGTAGCATGTACAATAGTACAACTACTTTTAACAACAATTTGGCACTTTCTTATAAAATTTAAAATAGACTTATCATACAACCCAGCAATTCCATCTCTTGATATTTACGCAAGAAAAATGAAAGTATGTCCACATAAAAACTTGTTCACAACATTCATAGTGAAACAAGTAGGGGAAAACTCTGAAGACAATTTTCTTCATCTGACACAGTATTCAGTACATTTTCACTCACAGCATTTCTCCTCTTCCTCCGCTAGGTCTCTAAAACTGCAAGAGCTTTTTCCTTGAGGCTCCTTCAGCTGTGAGATGACCTAACCCGCAAGTCTGTACTGATTTGCCAGACCTGCAGTCACTGCATGGAGAAAAAATGTAAATGGGAGGGAAGGCGAGTTGGCATCTTCCCTGATTTAGTCTCTTGCTTATCAATCATAGTAAGCAATTAAAGGGATGTTATTTTCATTCTGGCTTGCTTGTTTTAATGGGCTAGCAACCCAGCTGAGTTCCTGACAATATGATCATTGAAACAGGTACAAATTATTTCTGATGAAATTTAACATCATTTTTTAATGTCAGCAAACAGTAGAAAAGGAGTGCCTCAATCTGCTACTGTGTAAAACTTAAAGGTAATATAAAAGCAAAACACTGAATATATTCCCCCAAAAGAGTGCAAAAAACAATTGGATGTTTTCTTTTACATTAAACTTACACTGAAAGTCCTAGCCAGGATAATAAGGCAGAGAGCAGAAAAAGGCATTCAGATCGAAACGGTGAAAAGGAAAAATTATAACTCAAGAGATATTGAGATGATACGATATCTCAAAGATATTTGCAGATAATATGATTATGTACACGAAAAATACAAAGTTAACTACTAGAACCTAATGAATAATCTTTGCAATGCTGTTCTGTATATTGAATGACTGGACTTACTATTGTATGCACCTGTCAAAATCAGNAAAGGAAAAATTATAACTCAAGAGATATTGAGATGATACGATATCTCAAAGATATTTGCAGATAATATGATTATGTACACGAAAAATACAAAGTTAACTACTAGAACCTAATGAATAATCTTTGCAATGCTGTTCTGTATATTGAATGACTGGACTTACTATTGTATGCACCTGTCAAAATCAGTAATATCTTGGGATAAAAAGACTGATATAAAAATGAATGTCTATATCTTGGCAACAACTAAAAATACAATTTTAAAAATTACATCATTTACTATACAATCATATGCATAGGAAGAAATAACAAATGCTGAGTATGACATCTATGATGAAGGTAATTAAACAATATCTAAATTAATGGAGAAATATAACATATTCACAGATTAGAAAATTCAATACTTTTAGTATTTCACTTGCTCCTAAACTGATCCTTAGAATTACTGCTATCCTTACCAAACTCTCAAATGGCTTTTTAGTGAAACTAGGAATTGTACAAAAAAAGATCTTCATGACCTGGATAATCACGATGGTGTGATCACTCATCTAGAGCCAGACATCCTGGAATGTGAAGTCAAGTGGGCCTTAGAAAGCATCACTACGAACAAAGCTAGTGGAGGTGATGGAATTCCAGTTGAGCTATTCCAAATCCTGAAANGGGTGTGAGTCTGAGTGAACTCCGGGAGTTGGTGATGGACAGGGAGGTCTGGCGTGCTGCGATTCATGGCGTCGCGAAGAGTCGAACACGACTGAGCCTCTGAACTGAACTGAACTGACAAGATGAATCTAAAAATTATATGGCATAATTATTCAAGACAATAATCAAGACAATCTTGAAGAACCAAAAATGTGAAGGATTTATACTACAAAATTAAAGTTATTATATTGGCCACCTGATGTGAAGAGGCAACTCACTGGAAAAGACCCTGATGCTGGGAAAGATTGAAGGCAGGAAAAGGGGTCAACAAAGGATGAGATGGTTGGATGGCAACATTAACTCAATGGACATGAGTTTGAGCAAATTCTAGGAGATGGGGACGGACAGAGAAGCCAAGCATGCTGCACTCCACGGGGTCACAAAGAGCTGGATGTGACTGAACAACAAATAATGTCAAGATAATGAAGAGAGCATAATACTGGAATAAGGACAGACAAGCAGAACAACAGACCAGACTTATAAATTCTGACCTATGCCTATACATTCAATTGATTTTCAGTAAAGCCATCAAACCAAGCTAATGAAAACAGGAATTACTTTTCAATATAAGGTACTGAAACAACTGGTAATCTGTGTAGGAAAAAAATTGTCCTAAAGACAAAATCTGAAATTATAAATATTCTGGAAAATAACATGATAAATACCGTTGCAATCCAAGTTTTAATAAATAACATAAAAGTCACTGAAAGGAAAGGGGCAAGAAGGAGCTTGGAGTAATGGAAATTTCTGTATCTTGACCTGGATAGTGGTTACCAAATTGTACACAATTAAAAAAATAATTAGCTGTTCACCTAGGATCAGTGCATGTCACTTTATGTAAATTACACTTCAACAAAATAACTGTTAAAAAGCAAAAGTTAATGTTCATAGAAGCTTTTCCTGTAATAGCCACAAACTAAACAACCTAAATACCCATCAATATGTGAAGAGCAAAACAAAGTTTGGTATATCTATACAATGGAATACTACTCAACCAGAAAATAATGAACTATGGATACACACTACAATGTGGATAAATGTGAAATGATGAGAAAAAGATACAAAAGAAAGTGTAATTACCATATAACTCCATTTATAACTCTAGAAAATGAAATTAGTGTACAGAAAGCAGATCAGTGGTTACCTGTTGATACAGGAAGGGAGAGGAACTATTCAAGAGGATGAAAATCTTTTGGAGTTACTTATATGTTCATTATATTTAATGTACTGATAGTTTCACAAATGTGTACATAATTGTACACTTTAAATATGTGCAGTTTATTTTGTGCCAATTACACCTTAGAGTTACTTAAAATTAGAGAGACGAGGATTGGAGCTCAAAAACTTTCCTTCTAACAACCAGAACAACAGAATTTGAGTTGAATAAGATTTTGTGGGTATTGGCAACAAAATAGTATCTGCCCTCTACTCAAGTACTTTTAGTAATGGGGCATTCCTATTACTAAATACCTTAACGGTTAGAAAATAATTGATATCAAGAGTTTCTATAAACTGACATCATTGATTCCAGTTCTTCCCTCTTGGCAAATATATCTACCGTTCCCTGAAATTCAAACTTCATTCAACAACTAGCTACTGAGAATCAACTACACACAAGGAAACAGTCTATACACTGTGGTGAATACAAAGATACATAAGCCAAGAACCCTGGTTTTATGAGTTTTCCAGTTTGATACGTAAAAATAACTAACTATAGCTCATTGCCTTTCTTCATCAGTGTCTCTTCTGCTGTGGTTGGTAATAGTAAGAATGTTTCTGACTTGTCAATTAGACTGAACTTGGTGGGAAAGATACACCTAGTACATTTCCTATTCGATATTTTAACTCCATCTACTGGGATGAATAAAATGACAAAATCATATCACCAATCCATAAGCCAATGTGGTATACTGGAGATAATGTACTGGAATATATTATAATNGTTTCTGACTTGTCAATTAGACTGAACTTGGTGGGAAAGATACACCTAGTACATTTCCTATTCGATATTTTAACTCCATCTACTGGGATGAATAAAATGACAAAATCATATCACCAATCCATAAGCCAATGTGGTATACTGGAGATAATGTACTGGAATATATTATAATATACTGGAATAATATTACTTCTCGGCCTCTGCAACTGACAAGAAGCATCTTCCATCAACCACTTCACTTTCCTAGAAAATGATAGAGTTGGTCTCTGGAGAGTAGTGGTTTTCAAACTTTTCAAGACCCTTTTTTAAAAAAATAATTTATTGTTTAGCTGCACTGGGTCTTAGTTGTGGCAAGGGGGATCTTTAGTTGCAGCATGCAGCTTTGTTAATTGCAGCAGGAGAACTCTTAGTTGCAGCATGTGGGATCTAGTTCCCCGACCAGGTGTCAAACCTGGGCCTCCTGCATTGAGAACTTGGTGTCTTAGCCACTGGACCACCAGGGAAGTCCCTTTAAGATCTTTATACTCTCTTAAGAATCACTGAAAGACCCCAGAGTTTTTATGTGCATTAATATCTATCAATGTGTACCATATAAAATAAAACAGTAATAACTGAAATATTTATTCATTTAAAAGCAATAATGAACTTATTACAAGTTAACACGTATTATGCATTTTCATGAAAACTATCAATAGTTATATTTTCCAAAACAAAGAAAGTGAGGAGTTGTTTTACATATTTTTTTGCAAATCTCCTTAATGTCTGCCTTGATAGAAGACAGCTGGATCTTTATATCTGCTTCTGCACTCACTCTTCTGCAATATGTTGTTTTGGTTGGAACAGTTGGATCTTCATATCTGTTTCTGCATTTGCTCTGTTGCAATATGTTGTTTTGGTTGAAATACATGAAGAAAATCTGGCTTCATGCAGTTATATATTTGGAAAATTAAATATTTTAATACCCTCTTAAGATAACTGTGGATATTCTTTGATGTTATGCCAAAGTTCTGCAAGTGGTAGATTCTTTTAGATAAGTTGCAACATAGAATCTGATATCTATTTACTTCTGTACTTGATTACATTAAAACTGATTGACCTATCTTGTCTTTCAATCGATCTTTTAGCCATGCATGATTTTGTAATATCATGCACTAGTCATTTGGAAGAGATTTGGAAGATATCAGTTCACTAGGATTTGCAGAACTTCCAACTGTTAACAGATTTTATTACCTAATTTCAAAAAATATACACATTAATATAATTACCAATCTCATTAGGAAAGACTAAGTTTGGGGAAGCTGTCAAGCCCATATTCAAGATTCAAGCTTTCTAAAATGCTAATACTTAACTTGAAAAGCTCAAATTTTTTCACTGGCAACAAATACGGCCAGTTGCTTTCCTTCAAATGACAGACTCATTTTACTCATTTTCAAGAAAATTCCTGCCAAATCCTCAAGCCTGAATAACCATAGTTTGTCTCACTTGTTCTTTTTTGGCGGGGCTACGATGGGTCTTCATCGCTGTGAGTAGGCGTTCTCCAGTTGCGGCGAGTGGTGGCTACTCTTTGTTGCAGTGTGTAGTTTTCTCACTGTAGTGGCTTCTCTTGTTGTGGAGCATGCGCTCTAGGCACATGGGTTTCAGTAGTTTCAGCACACAGGCTCAGTAGTTAAGGCTCCTGGGCTCTAGACCATGGGCTTAGTAATTGCGGTGCACGAGCTTAGTTGTTCTGCAGCATGTGAGATCCTCCTGTACCAGGGACTGAAACCATGTCCCCTGCACTGGCAGGAGGATGCTTAGCTACTGGACCACCAGGAAAGTCTTCAGATGTTCCTTCAAGTAAAAATCTGTTCCATGCAAAAATCAGCTAATTCAGGCCATAATTCACACAAGTGCACAAGGGCTATTTTTAGAAACAATGATATTATTTCAGCATACAGAAGTGTTTTCTGTATAATCCCCATTTTGTCATACAGAAATTTTAAAATATCTATACTTATTGGCCCAGATTTAATAAAAAAAAAATCAACGCTACATTGAGGATGCTGTTAAATAAAATTGGCTTTTTGTCCTCCAAAACCATGAAGAATAAAACTACTGGGACAATTTGTTACATACTACACTGTCTTACCCATCATCAGAACAAATATCAACACGGTGAAAAAGGCAAAACAGTCTTCAAATTACTGTTCAAATACTCATTTTCCTCCTGATAGGATCTTAGGAATCCCAAGTGTCCACAGACCATACTTTGAGAACCACTGATCAAAAGGATCCCTAACATCCCTTCAACACTAAACTATCTACAGTTATGTAAATAGCCAACATCTTTCAATTGCATAACTCTATGAAATGTTACTTTTCCTATTAAGAAATATATCTTACATTTAACATATACATCAAATTGTTACATATCTTTTAGTGAACTGATCCTGATGACAAACTCATGAGGTTATAAAGCAGGAACTGTTTCCTCCTTCCTAAAAGAATACTGATTTTATTCAAATTTTCCCACTCTCTGGCTTTTCAAGGCAGCAATGTGATCTGGTGCAGGGTGGGGGTGAGGGGAAAGGTGAGGGTGGTAAGTCACGTGTCTAACTACCTTTATGGTTCTAGTCCACTTGCCAATGTACTGGTGTAACCATATACATGAAACACAGTTCAAACCAATCAGATGTAAGGGTGAGGGTGTGGGACTCCTGAGAAAATTTTCATTGTTGATTAAAAGGAACACAAAAGAACAGTTCACACTCTTCTTCTGTTGGGCACTGTGGCATCTGCATGTGATCTCTGGAACTGCAGCAGCAATCTTGCAAGTATGAGGGGCACCAATCTGAGACAGTAAACTGATAGGCAGAGTATGGCAGAGCAGAAAGTGGAAAGAGCTAGGGTCACTATTTGACTGAATTAATTAACCTTAGAGGTACTCTACCTCCGAACTTCCTGTTTCGTGAGCTAAAAGTTTTCTCTGTTGTTAAGGCAGTTAAATCAGTTTTCTACTATTTGCAACAGAAAACAACCTTTCTGATACAAACAGGTACAATTATGCCTTTCACATACAGAAATGTTTCACTATATCAATTAGATTATGGACAGAGGAGTTTCCTTCTTTAGCAAAGTCCTGGAGAGGTCAAAACACAGAAAACATAAAAAAATTTTTCACTAGTGTCAAAGATGGGCTCGATAAAGGACAGAAATGGTATGGACCTAACAGAAGCAGAAGATATTAAGAGGTGGCAAGAATATACAGAAGAATTACACAAGAAAGATCTTCATGACCTGNGAGGCCTGGCGTGCTGCGATTCATGGGGTCGCAAAGAGTCGGACACGACTGAGCGACTGAACTGAATTGCCTTACAAAATTGTGTAAAGTCATCATACATAAGTTGATGTATGGTCTCTGCCAAACATCAATGCCAATCAGTAATAATTATATATATATGCTTTCCCTCTTGAGCCTCCCCCCATTCCATCCTTTGAGGTCATCACAGAGAGCTAGGCTGGGCTCCCTTAATATCATTCCCCCCACCCCAGCCAAAGTTTCAGTATCGCCTTCAGTATTCCATTAATGTCACATATACTATATGAAATGTTAGAAGCAAATCAGCCAGTTCCCTTAATGTATATAAAGAGTGTTATTTGACTGAATTATAAGATGATACGAATGCCAACAGAATTTAGTACTCACTGTCATAAAACCAATTCCATTAACCTGACTAGCACTTACTTAAAGGTGCTTAAGTCTCTGTACAAGTTAAAAAGTAAAGCGAATGATGTAGTTCTTTTTTTTTAAGTTAAGAGCTACATTAACCAAAAACTTGTTTCTTTTATAACATTTGCCTTTGGTTGTCTTTGGTTGGCAAATAGTAAGGGATTTAAGGTTCCCATTTCAGCAGGGTAGCAGGTACTATCTCAAGGCTACACTTTTGGTACAAGGCCAGCAGAAGCTTCTAAAGGAACAGGGCTTCTAAAGGGCAGTTGGACCTGGACAGATTATGAATGTAAATAAACTCAAGCATTGATGCATGAAATGAGAATCTGGTTTGTTAAAATGAAAGAAGCTAATGTATCAGGGATCACACTAAAGATACCACTCTAAAACACCTCAAGAATTGGTGCTATTAAAAAGTCTTTATAATGAGGATTTAGTTAAGTGGTTGGGTGGTTCATTTATAATGTTAATTAGACAAAATTTATTTTCAAAAATCACTTCTGTTCCATGGTTGCTATTGTCAGAAGGGGATGAGATGATGGAATGATTACATTTTAAAAAGAAAATCATTAGAGGATAGAACCAAATGTGCCAACCAACTGGCAACCAATTGAGCATCAATTCTACAGTCACTATACTAGATAGAAAAAAATTATTAAGACTGTCTCATAGGTACTCTTTTACACTACTGATAGGAATATAATTGGTAAAACCATTCTGGAAAGTAATTTGGCAAAAGCAGATCCCTATCATTCAGAAGCTTTAAGTTCAGCTATTCAAATGCCACCTGGAAAAGCCATAATGCTTAACAGTTTGTGATTTCGTGGAGGAATACATTTGAATTGCACAAGCCACAAGGCTATGATAAAGGCTGTAAAGTCACTCCGCTTGTGAAGAAACACAAGAAAAAGGCAAATTAGGGGTATTGCAAAATGGATAAGGGGCCTCTCACTCCATATGTACTTCCAAGTTTGTTGAGAAAAAAAGAGGATATGGGGGCTGGAATAATATTACCCTAAAGTAGGAAAAACAGATTAGCAATTAATGGGGGTAAAATTCTGGAATATCACTAAGGGAGGATGAAAGCAAATGACAATGTTAGGGGCCAAAGACACAGGTATTTAAGTGTAAAAGCTCATAGACAGCTATGGGGTAGGTGGTGGGGAGAGAGGGTAAAGGGGTCTCTCATTTCAGATGCATTCCCAAACTCTCCTGGAGGAGGGGAATGTCAGTGAATTTGGGGTATGTATATCCTTGCTATAGCTAGGAAGAGGTCAGTGGGGTAGGTATTCATGGAGAACAGGTTCCACCTTCAGTACATGGGAGAAATGTAGGGAGGTGCATGGTTTACAAAATTAAAATTTAGGCCCTTGAGGATGAATGGCCCAGGCAATTATATCAAAGTGTTATTAAAGGATGAACTGGTGGGTGAGCCTATCTATAGAATCAATTCAAGTGACTAGTCATGGAAAAAGTAGTGGGAATCATTCAACATTTCAACATGACTTATTCTTCTACTGTGAATGAAACAGGGACTGAATAAAATTTCATGAGCCTGTTCTAGAGCTAAACTGCTCCATCACTTACTGTGTGACCTCTGGTAGTTTTTTAACCACCCTGTGAGCCTCAGATTCCTCCTACATATAATGGGAATAATATTATCTATTTAACAGGGTACAACATAGTAACCACTAAAAAAAGTTAGCTATCATATTATCTGTTGCTATAGCCTATCTAAATGTCAGAGTCTACTGAAAGCACCAAAGACTTTAAAAATATGGATAATATCTAACAAAGTAATTCCCCATGAAGGAGGCAGTACTAACAAAATAATACAAAATATGGACTAGGAATTGTTTATGGCAGCATATCTTGCAATGGCTAAAAAACCTTGAAATTTAACAATACAGTCTATAAAAGTGAACAGGTAAATTAATTGTGGTGGGTATAAATTAAATTGTATGCAATCATTTAAAAAATTTTAAACTAAGAATTTTAATAACATAGGAAACTGCTGGATAAGTAAATAAAACATTAACATAAAATTGTATACAGAGTAATCCCAACTTTAAAAAAAATCTTAACCAATTTACTCTTTAAAGAAAATATTAGATACATTAAAAAGGAAAATCATTCAAAACAATAATACAGGTTATTTCTGTGCTGTTGGTAGAACTGTGGAGAGATTTTTATTTTCTTCTTTATCATTTTCTCTTTTTCAAATTTCCAACATTAAGCATGTATTATTTTTGTTATCAGACAAAATCAACATGTAAAGTAGTTGAATGAATGAACAAGTATACAGTTCTTGCTTCAAAAAGTCTATATCTAACAGAAGAGACAAAATCCCATGAAACAAAATGTTTGTAAGACCAAATACATTTAGATACTAGTCAAGAGGCTAAATATGACAAATATTCAAAGAAGGGTAAAATCAGAAACTGACATAATAGCAAGGAAAAATTTCACAAAACTATTTATATATGCTCACTAGCATGGAAGTTCCATGAAGGCAGTGACTGTATCTTATTTAATCGATACTGTCTAGCACAAAATGATTTTGTGGATAGTATATATCCATGAGAGTAGAAATAAAAAAACATGAATATAAATCTTAAGTACTTATGAGTTGCTGAATAAATATCTGCTGAATGAATGTAAGAGTTATCTTGAAATTGAGGAAAGATTTGGGTCCATAAGACTCTCATCAAGATGGAGAACCGATGGGATTTCCCTGATGAGCCAGTGGTTAAGACNATGAGAGTAGAAATAAAAAAACATGAATATAAATCTTAAGTACTTATGAGTTGCTGAATAAATATCTGCTGAATGAATGTAAGAGTTATCTTGAAATTGAGGAAAGATTTGGGTCCATAAGACTCTCATCAAGATGGAGAACCGATGGGATTTCCCTGATGAGCCAGTGGTTAAGACACTTGAACTCCCAATGCAGGAGGCCTGGATTCAATCCCTGGTTGGGAAGCTAAGTCCCACATGCTGCAACTAAAGAACCAGTGTGGCCAAATAAATAATATTTTTTAAAAAGAAATGGCAAGTCAATAAATAGTTTGTAATGACAGTAATGGAATCTAATTGAAATATTACTGAGCATTTACTATATGTCAAGTACTATTTTAAATGCTTTACATAACTTCTCTAATTTTATCCTCAAAACAATGTGTGACATTCATGTACCACTGGCTCCCTTTTGCTAATAAAGACATTAAAGCTCAGAAGTCATTGCTTGTCAAAAGGTCACACATCCTCCAATCAGATTCTAGATCTGACTACAGAGGGCAATCTCGTAAAGACTGTCTTTAAGAGATTGACTGAGGAAAGCAGTAAGATAACGTAGCATCAAAGAGGTATGTTTATTCTGTGGTCTTGGACTGGAATGAGAGGTATCAGTGCAAATTAATGGTTCTGCAAGAAATACAGAAGTGGGTATGTGACTTATGTATACATACATATATTCCCTAGTTCTGTCTGCTGAGAAGGCCTAGAAGCAATGAGCATGCCAAGTACCCAGATTTCCATCTCTAAATACCATTAATCAACAGAGCTTCCCCAAATTAGAGTTTCTTGGAAAAAATAGCTCACTCCAGGGTTGGGGCAGTGAAAGTAGAAAATGAGTTGGGAATACCTTGTGGTACCAGAATGTAAAAGAATGCTCAAAAAATGATAGAGACACATTGAAAGGACACCAGAGCCAACTGGAAGGGGCTTCTACTGGCCAAATCTAGGGTAATTTCAAAAAAAATATTAAAAATAGCATAATTCATTAAAGTTCATAGAATAAAACAAGCATCCATAAATCTATACTATGAACAAATTCAGTTCAGTCGCTCAGTCGTGTCCGACTCTTTGCGACCCCATGAATCGCAGCACGCCAGGCCTAATTACTGAATAAATAAGTAGATAAAAACAAACAAATATCAAAGAACATAAAATTCTTTGCTACATTAGAATTCAATAAATAAATACAGAAAATTTTGAAAACTTAAGATTACCATTTGGCAAATATCACAGCAGTAATTACGCAGGTTAGAATCCTTAACAGAGGCTAAACAGTGGATGAAACTATGATGAAAGGCAAGACATGAATCCACCATGGGTTGATGTATGGCAAAACCAATACAATATTGTAATTAGCCTCCAAATAAAATAAATAAATTTATATTAAAAAAAAAGAAAGGCAAGACATGTACCCTGTCTCACAATATTGCCCCATATAGTCTCAAAGTCTAGTTGCTTTGTAATTAAAAAGGAAAAACTAGTGAACTTACAGTGCATAAACCTGGCAGACACAACCTTGACGAAGTTATCAATGTTAACTCAAGATAGAGTCTCGTGTGTTGCATAAACAAACTTCAAAAAGCCAAGTAAAAACATAGGGAAAAGGTTATATACTTTTACATACAGGACAGATACAATATATAAATACATGCACAAGACTTAAGCAAACTGTGCTACCACATACCTACTGTTTTATCACAACAGACATACATGCTACTGAAAATTTCAATATATTTAAATTATGAAAACTAATTGAAAGTATAAGGCAAATTTTTCTTCAAAATAACCACCTACCACAAATTATACTTGTTTTGTAAATCTAACTTTTTATATATGCAATTATATAAAATCATATAATCTGCAACAAGCAATTGCTTCTAGAGTACTTTTAAATTATCTCTCTATAAATAGACATACATATAGAGATCAAACTCTGATCTTTTTATTCTAAGCCCAGAGCTGTTTTCATTATACCATGATGCTTCTCCTAATATCAGCAGGAAGAGATGTAATCCCCATTATATTTTCCATTTCACCTCATGTCTCCCTTTATTAAAAAAAAAAAAAAGAAAGAAAGAAAGAAAGTAGTAGAGATCCCAATATTCTGAACAGCAAATACAATTCTACAGACCACATACAAAGGAGGCGGTTTAGGACAGTCATTAAGAGTAAAGAATTTGGAGTCAAACTGCCAGGATTCAAATTTACAGCTTAACAACTTGCTAACTATGTGATTTGGGCACATTACTTAACCTCTATGATCTGCAGTTCCCTGACTGGTAAAGTGGGAATAGTATATACTTCATTGGTCTGTTGTGAAGATTAAACATGGTAATGTACATTTCCATATTAGCACAGTGCCTGGCACATATTAAACATGCAAAAATGTAAAGTTTTGATAACAATGTCAACAAATTCTTCCTATGGAGCAGTACACTTTAGAGGAAAAATTGTTCCATGGCCACAAACCACACTGCTACCCTTAACAAGCTGTTGCTCCTAGTCACAAGGGAGAGAGTAGATTTCTAGTGCATACACACACAAAGTTACTAACAATTGCATAGTAGTAGTAGAAGTTTAAACAAGGTATCCATAAATCAAGTATATATCCTACTAATGGAGAGTCACATAAATACTTTAACATAAAAGTACATTGTTTCCATCACTAGAATTGACCTTTCCAACTAAATTTGCCTTCTTCCCTTATTGCTAACCTTTTGGAATGAATTATTTTATTCCATCTGATAAACTCTCTACCTAAAAAAAAATTTTTCCACATATTTGTGATATCCTAATTTGGGATGACTTCAGAGAGAATGAAATCAGTTAACTATGAAAAATTAAAGCAATTTAAGTAGCAACGTTCTTCCTGGTGTAAAAAGTTCCAATACTAGACTATTTGAGTCAACAAGTAGCCCCACTACCAACCAGTTTACTCTGCAGGTCACCAATATCCCCAGCACTAGTATGGAGAGCAGATACCATTCATATCTTTGAGATGATTAAAACATTCATCTAACTAGTATTTTAATGTGTGAAGCAGAAAAAACAAGCTTGGTTTTATTACAGGCACAATATACTAATGATAAGGAAATGGAGTATAAAATGTTCTTTAAAAATTATATAGGAGAAAAATAAATAAAAATCATATAGGAGGAAAGAGAAAAAAACTGCTTGGTATCTACTGTAATTTCTTTATGAACACTCAGTTATTAAATAATCCAAGAAAACAAGCTTGCTCCCAAATCTTATCATAAAAAGAAATTTCATTTTTAACATAACATGATTTAATATAAACTGAGGTATAGTATAGCTGTACATACCTGTATGATTGGTATCTGGTGCACATTTATTAAGAGTAACATCAAAAGAAAAAATGAGAAATATTTAATCAAACATCCGCAAAATCTTTGCCCTCAGGCCAAATCCCGCTAGCACCAAGATGATGTTTTTAAAAGTAACTACTTTCAACAACACAATTGTAGTTTTATCCAAGAGTCTGTAGCCCTCCAGCGTGGCTACACCTTAGCCCATTAAGAAGTTCTGCATCATAATAGCGATTTTAAATCATCTGTCTACTTTGATGGAGTAAAATTCTGGCAAGTGGAATTAAAAATAGTTGATATACATGGTCTTTTTAATATGAAGGTTAGTTTTCACACCTTTAGTACACACATTCTGGAGGATGGAAGAAAGGCAATGTAACCTGAGGCATTCTGAGCGTAAAGAACTAGAGGTAACTTACAAGTGGACCCATAGAAGCTATAACACAGCAGTTGCATATAAAGAATTGACAATCACTCAGCCATGTGAAGGCCTAAGCCATGATCTCATATTAAAGTGTTTTTAAAACCACCCATTATGTTCACTCAAACATAACCTTTCAATAATGTGTCACACACTTAATTCTTATTTAGAGGTTAAGTGAAATTAAGGAGGATGAGTTTAGGCTAGAGAACATTTTCTCTGACAAAGCCATTCATTCCTTTAGATTTGCCTTTCACCTCCAGAAGGATACTGGGTGGGACTACCTAGACATACTTATAGGAGACAGATATATTAAGATTTTAATTTTACATTCCAAAAACTGAATGGAACTTTTTGCTCTGTCATTTCACTTCTCTGCTTCGCTCTCCTTTAAACTAGAACACTCATTCTCCTTTGAAAAAGATAATCCTTTTCCTTTAAATAGGTAATGGGCAAACTCTTGATTTGTTTCAGGTGCCTTAGTAAGCAAAAAAAGTAAAGAACGAAAACCTAGAACTTATAAAAAGAAAAAAAGAGAGAGAGAGAGAGATGAAGACCTGAAGCCTGAAACCATTCCTGGTATGTTACCTGATCATTTGCAACAAGATGTCAATTAGACTACAGAGGCTTTACTGACTAGAGGTGAGGTTAGGTTCCTGTTGCTTAAGGAAAAGACAAACGGAAAGAACTTCAGGGGCGCGCTTAACACTTTGGTGGAAGCTCTATTTTAGAAAAGTCAAAATAGTAAACTATCGACAAAGTTGAAAGAGTGTGTGGACTGGGCGCAACTAGTGAAAAGCTTACCCGGCAGGTAGGGAAACCCTCGAGGGTGGAGAGTAGAGAGGAAAAGTTTTAAATATCCACCAGAGCCTAGTGATCTATTAACATGCGTCCTCCTCCCCAGGTTCTGCTCTTGCCCCCAGAGCAACTAGCCGCAGGAAAGCAAGCACTTAAACCTCTCCCTTGGACTTGAGAAGACTTGAGTTACTAGCGCTGTAAATAATGTTTCTTCCTAAACTGAAGGCACATCTGACTCCCCTAGCCAAGGCCCAGGAGAAAGCAAGGTAAAAGGGACAAAAAGTTATTTCAGCGTGAGAGCGAGGTGATGGGGTGGCGGGCCGGGTTGGGGGGGGTAATGTAGAAGGAAGGACTTACCGCAGCCTCTGCGGGCTGCCCCCAAAGACTCAGGGCCAGTAAGGACAAGCCGGCAGCCAGGCTGACTCCACGCAGTTTCATTCTTCTCCGGCTCCCGCAGCTCCTTCAGCACCCGCACGAAATCCCTGGCTGGCTCTGACCAATTGACATAATCTTGAGGGTTTACAGGGAGAGAGCTAGAGCCGGAGAGGGACAGCGAGGGTGTCCCAATTTTGCCGGTCGTCTTGGGTGAGGAGAAAAGCTTTTTAAGAGTGGAGGGGGGGGGGGGAAATGAAGCACCAGCAACTAGTCTTCCCTCCCCCCTCCCCTCCCCAAAGCCGGTCTCTCGGGAGCACTTGTCTCTTCTGTCCAGACTTGCAAACTTTTTCCTCGCGCAAGTCCCACAGATCTACTTTCCTCCCTCTCNTTTAGGGGGGGGGGGGGGGGGGGGAAATGAAGCACCAGCAACTAGTCTTCCCTCCCCCCTCCCCTCCCCAAAGCCGGTCTCTCGGGAGCACTTGTCTCTTCTGTCCAGACTTGCAAACTTTTTCCTCGCGCAAGTCCCACAGATCTACTTTCCTCCCTCTCTTCCCCCGCACCGCCCCCTCCCCACCAGCCCTGGGGAATTTCAGGATCACTCCGCCACAGCTTTACACTGCACCAGCAACCTGCGAGGGAGTGACGCTCAGTTATTTGGCGGAGGGAAACTTCCAGACCAGTTGACTGCGCACCCCGAGTCCCACCGGGAAACTTTTCTGTTCGTTCAGTGGAACCTTACGTTGATACTCCTTTTCCCTGCCCAGTTCCACTCTCAGTGATGTGAGCCCCAAAGTCAACTGCAAATAGACCTGAGCTGGGACTATTTTTTGTAGCGGAGGGATCTCAGAGAAACGCTCCTTTTTATTGTTAATGATTAGAAACAAATTTTGGTCGCTGCTCTGGGGGCTGCCGGGGTTGTTTGCTTTCCACCTGCTCGCAGGACGGAGTTTCTATATACAACAGAAAATGTGCAAATATGAGAAATATATAAATAGATTTATATAATTAAATATATGCTTACAACTGAAAACTTAAAATGAACATAAGTATATGTGTGTGAAGACTTTATGCATGTTATATACATATAAGATTTGGGGGCGCTCAGTAGATATTAGTAATTTATGTAGTTGGATGTTTAATAAAGTTATATCTTTTTATTTAGCTACATTGAATGCCATAATTAATATTTACATCTTATGTTGACTAACATAAAAGTTATTGACTCATTGCAGTTGTTTTTCAGAGAGATGTAAGGCAGGGAATTAAATAACTTTAGTGCACTTTTCCTTAACACTAACATGAATGCTTAATTGGAAATATTTGTATACTGTTAATGGAAGTTGAATTGGTCTCCCAAATAGACTTGAATGTTACTTTGGTAATTCTGATATATGGATTTTTAAAAACACCAACAGGCCCAGACAATACTTTATGTGAACTCTTTGGAGGAATTCTTCAGAACAGTTGATATTTTAGACCCTAGAATTTACCACTTTACAGTCTTTTGGGACTTTGGACTTGTTTCAAGCGGGCCCACTTATCCTTAGGTTCCACTCAAGTAAGGGTAGGTTTACAACTCCAGAAACCACCACTACCACCACCACCCCAAGAGCTTAGTGTACAATCAATTAGAGTAACATATGCATTTGAGCAAGTGGGCAAGGACACTTTGGGGCGCATTTGTCTCTATGGGAATTGTATGTCTTAATCTGTGTATGTGTAACAGTTTTTAGTGGTTTAAGGAAGTGTCTTAGTGTATAGGTCTGTGGGCCTGTGGAGATGCGTGGGAATGTTATGGGTGGAGGTGCGTGAAAGTGGGAAAGACAGCCGGCTGCCCAAGGTAGGGGGATGATTGACAGCAGACAGCCCCGCCCCCTTCCCCTCCATTCCTTCCTCTCCTAGTGCATGGAACTATCCCTTGAGTGCGGCAAGTTGTAGCGGGCACCGCTGATCGTGTTTCCCTTTGGGGCTCCTTTTATCTAGAAGCCGAGTTCAGTTTCTTCCGAAGTGAGCCACTCCGCCCCCCTACTCTATCCTCTTGAATAAGGAAACAGCCGCCAAGCATCAGCCGAGCCCCGATGAGCCGGGGCCGCGGAACCGCTTAGCAGTCTCCCGGGACCCAGCTCTGGAGGAGCCGCAAGCATGCACCCTGGGTGAGCTGTTGCTATCCCGAGCTCCCCTCCTCTTTCTTACTTTGGGCTACTTTGCCGGACCTGCACTATACTTGTACTTCTGTCACTGCGGAAAAAGTGGCGGTAGTCAGCAAAAAGGGGTCGGGGGTCTGTGGACAGACACAGGATCCCGGAGAAAACCCATGTTATTCACCCTCCCTCCCGTTTCAGGTTGTGGCTGCTTCTGGTTACTTTGTGCTTGACCGAGGAACTGGCAGGAGCGGTGAGTCTTTTCTGTCGACCCCCTTCCCTCCTTCTCCTTTGACCCCCTCTGCATCTCTCAACACAAATACAACTCTCATGTTTATGTTAGGGGGCTACACTGTGAAACAGTTCACATCACTCTCACTTCTTTGGGGAGTTAGTGGAGTTCTTAGAGAGGAATAGCACAGTGTCAGGCTAATGGCTTTGGGACTCAGGCATCGTTCGGTCCCAAAACTTCATAAGGGGTTGGGAAAATAAAAGTGGAAGACACAAAAGGCATACATTTCTGAGCGTCTTCCTGGATGACTTGATATGACTGACATCTGATGCCTTTCTCTATATCGATCTACAAGGCAGGGGAAATGTGTTTTTCCCTGGTCTACAGGAACATGAATTGGCCCACACGTTTGAAAGTGGGAGGAGTACACAGAAAATGGGACTTGGAAGTACCGCGAATGCTATAGAAGTTAAACTTAAGTATTTTCTTTGGAGTCCTTTGACAGTACCAGGTGACAACATCTGGGCTCTTTAACCAGCTAAACCGCACTGACACTACTAGATGATGTTCAGTTTCTGCCCTATGTTTCCTTTTACTGGTTTTCTCTCTCATCGGGAAGTTAAAAGTTAAAGTGGTTTTAAAAGAAAAAAAAAATTCTAAAACTTAACATTTCATAGGCTGTTTAGATATTATCCATCAAATCGACCAGGGACTGCAGGCAAAAGATTTTCTGTAGACATTTTTGGTTAAGAAAAGTTTACTGGATCCCAGAAAGGAGTAATTCCAATGAAATTACTTGGATAAGTTACCAAAGGTAGAGAGACCTTAACAATCAGAGATGCTGCAGTTTTCCAGACTCGCTAGCAACTTACACCCACAGAAATAAACTGTTGAGTTCAAATATGAAGTTGTTCAACTATTGAGTACTATTTCACTGCTCTATTTTTTAAAATTCTTAATAATAGCCAAAGTCACACATGTACTCTAAATATATATGTGTGTATATATGACAGATAAATATATATTCCAAATCTTTACCTTCTGAGTTTTGACAAGTTTAACTCTTATTTTTAATACTTTAAATATTTAAAAATACTATTTAGAAAGCCATACTTTGATCAACCCAATAAAATCCCCCAATACTTTTATGGGAAAAAATGAATTGTTTGTCGTGGTATATGTCTTTAAGAAAATTTCGGAATAAAGTGAAATGATTTCTCTTATGAAAAGAGGATGATGACAGCAATCTTGACTTTTAACATTTTGTGACCCTTTAACTCAGAACATCGGCTTTTATTGTAAGTGAATTCTGCACTTTGTAAGCAGAAGTATTGAGCTAGGTTTCCGCACTCTTCTTTTTCTGAATCCTCCAGTGTAGTTATGTGTTACCTTGGGGCTCAATACTACATTTATTGAAAATGCCAGGTTTTGATTAGTTAACAATTTGTCTGGGAATCTTGCCACTTATAAAACTGTCGTGCGTGGGCAGGATACCCTCCAGCAAAACCTTTATTTCAGACTCTGGCTGAGGGTATTCAGTGTACTTTTGGGAAAAGCATTAACAAATCATTCTATATAGTTGGAGACTATCCAAACATGGCATCCCATCACTTGAAATCTTCAAAAGTCATTAGAGGAGGTTGTTTTCATTTCTCAGAAATATTAAAGCATATCTCCAAACTCAAGCACTACTTTGGGTGTGGATTTTAGACTCTGACCAATTGTTTTATAATGTCACCTGCTCTGTCAGTGTGACTGACCCTGGAAAGACTAAAATAAACCTTGAGATACACTGACAATATTTTATATTTTGCTTTAAGTTCATAACTGCCTCACTGGCCTATTGTTTACTTCTGCATAATATCATTGACATTGTAAAGCTTTTTTTTTAATTTTTGGAAAAATGGCAAAGAGAAAGAGGAGAGTTAACAGGGTGAGT
>SJYA01003475.1:658079-686139 GCA_006410615.1 Neotragus moschatus
GTTAACAGGGTGAGTTCTCAGAAGGTGACTTTTCTGAGGGGAAGTTCTTTTTTTTTAATTTATTTATTTTAATTGGAGGCTAATTACAGTATTGTAGTGGTTTTGCCATACATTGACATGAATCAGCCATGGGTGTACATGTGTTCCCCATCCTGAACTTTCTTTATACTCTTTGTACTGGATTCTCATCCATATTGGCTGGATGAGAATTGTCAATTTTACTCTCAATTTCAGTTCATTCTCTGGGTTTATAATGTTTTTCACCTTTCAGATGCTCTTAAATATTTGAATTCTCCATACCTTTTCTGACTTATATTAATGAAAAAGAACATAAATAGATTGATAAGAACTATTTTGTGCTTCAGTATGAGAAAGTCTCTTCACTGTGAGAGTTACACTGTCTATAATGAAGTATTGGTGAACATTGGAGATAGGGCCATTTGATGCTTTTCAGTTCTTTCTTTGTCAGACTTTATTAAGCAGTGATTTTGAAGGGATGGAATGCAAAATGTTAAAACCCAGGATTAAATAATGAATTTTCATTAAATTTCTTTTAAAACAATACTGATCTTTATTTATGTGAAATATTTTCACAATTTTTCTGAGTGAGATAGAGTGTAGAAATTCAAAATATCCATAATCATTTTTGGTTATTAAGTTCCTAAGGCACAACACACACAGATTTATTTAAAAATTGTCTCTAACTCAATAGGAGTTTACTTTCTCAGGCAATGGTAATCATTATGTTCCTTAAAGGATAGGATTGTTACTGTTTAGTCTTAAGTCATGTCCAACTCTTTTGTGACCTCATGGGTTGTAGCCTGCCAGGTTCCTCTGTCCATGGGATTTTCCAGGCAAGAATACTGGACCGGGTTGCCATTTTCTTCTCCAGGGGATCTTCCTGACTCAGGGATCAAACCCACATCTCCTGCATTGGCAGGCTGATTCTTTACCACTGAACCATCATGGAAGCCCTCTGGGATAGGATACCTGATAAATTATTATCTGCATCTTGTTAGAGAAGAAACTAAAACACTCCATGTCTCATCATAGGCTGATATGTTTAAAGTTAAAATATATCCCAAATTAGTCAGGATCCTTATGTTTTCTTCCCACTTTGCCCCAAATCTGCTTACACAAAACACTCCTGTACGACCAAGTGTATTTAAAAGTCAAAGCCCAGTGGGAGAATTATTTGAGTGGCGAAGGGGTAAGGGGGAGAAAACACCTCTGTCTGTTATCAACGCTGCCTAGAGCACAGGTAAAGCACCTTTAGCCATGTTCAAATCACGGTCTGATTGAAATACAAACTTCTTAAAGTTGTAGTAACTTGCTCAAGTTGGTCCCTTCCAATTTGGGTTTCAGCCATAATCACAGTCATCAAAGTATGAATGGAGTGTTAAGGTTTTTCAAATGAAGAAAATCCCTTCCTAACTAGGGATCAAGAGGAATATTTGCCTTGTTTGGGGCTGTCTCTCAGACTTCTTTTGCTTTTTCTTTTATAAAACAGATTTACTGAGATATAATTTAAATACTATAAATTCACTCATTCAATGGATTTTAGTAAATTTGCCAAGTTTTACAACCATAACTATATCCAGTTTTAGAACATTTTCTTCACCCCCAATAAGATCCTTCATATCCATTGAATTAATCCCTGCTCCTACCTGCAACCCCAGGTAAGCATGGATCTCTTTTCTGTCTCTATAGATTTCTTTTCTGGACATTTCATATAAATAGTACCATATAATATATAATCTTTTCACTTAGCATTAATATTTTTAAAATTCATTAATGTTGTAGCATGTATCAGTATTTTACTCTTATTTTTAGTATTTTTATTGGTATTTGGTATTGGTATTCCACTATGGGGGGGGCTTCCTAGGTGGTATCAATGGTAAAGAACATGCCTGCCAATGCAGGAGACATAAGAGATGAAAGTTTGACCCCTGGGTCAGGAAGATCCCCTGGAGGAGGACATGGCAACATACTCCAGTATTCTTGCTTGGAGAATCCCATGGACAGAAGAGCTTGGTGGGCTATAGTCCCTAGGGTTGCAGAGAGTCAGACACAACTGAAGCAATCATCAAAGGACTACATAAATAGGTAACAACAGATGATCATGTAGTTATATTATGGACAGGTCAAGAGAAACATTTCCAATAGGAGTGAAGGGGAAAATAGATATTTAATGTGTAACTAAAGAGACTGGGCTTCCCTGATGGCTCAGTGGTAAAAAATCCACCTGCCAATTCAGGAGACCCAGGTTTGATTCCTGGGCTGAAAAGATCCCCTGGAGAGGGAAATGGCAACCCACTGTCGTATTCTTGCCTCAGAAATCCCATGGACAGAGGAGCCTGGCAGGCTACAGTCCATGAGATTGCAAAAAGTTGAACACAACTTAGCGACTGAACAACAACAACTAAAGAAACAAGATATATTACTATCTCAAATTTGTTTCATTATGTTTTGATTCTATTTCAGCATGATTGGTTTCTACTGTAATCCCATATATTTTATTGACTATGTTTAAGAATATTATTCTGAGAAGGAGTCAGTAGATAGGCTTCACTTGACTGCCAGAGTAATTCATGGTATTGAAAAAGAAACTCTCTAGTTATGAATTGGTTTTTACAATAAACAATTTGTGACTGACCCTGGGTCAGGAAGATTCCGTGGAGTAAGAAATTAAAACCCACTCCAGTATTTTTGCCAGGAAAATTCCACGAACAGAGGAGCCTGGCGGGCTACAGTTCATGGGATTGCAAAAAATTGCATGACTGAGCACAGCATGAAGGCATCTTCAGATGTCAGGGCATTTGTACTGACTACAAGTGCCAACAACCTTTTAGGCTCTAAGCATATTATGGTATTTCTAGTAAGTATGCCCCTGTATTTTATAAGATCATAGTCAAGCAGGAGCAAAGTGTGCCCTCCCCCTAATTAATTCATTAATATAATATTGAAACAAATAGATTGACCTCAGTTATCAGTATGTATTGGGCTTTGCTTGCTTCCATTTATGCCTAATTCTGTGATTTCACCAGCATGCTTGGAGTATAGACTTGTCCTATTCCGTGTAAATGACAAGACATGCACATATAGAAGAAACTATGAAGTCCTTTTAAGCTGACCAGATATCCCAGTGGGGTGTATCATAGGGCTCTAACTTGTTTTAAAGTCTAGCTAAATATAAATACAGACCAATAAGCATGTCCAAGAGACTACAGTGATGGGGAAATCAACAAAGAACAATTATCCACTTTTTACCATCTGTAATTTATCCCTCTCCTAGGAATTTTTGTTCTTCTACAAACAATATTGAATTAACCTCCAATTAAATAAATTTATATTTAAAAGTAAATAAATAAATAAAAAGCAAAGCAAAAGTTATATCTTATTAGCTTATTTGAGGGGCAAATACTAATATTAAAGTAATAAACTGAAACTACTTTCAGTTTTTCATGACTTTGCAATAATAAAAGCACAAAGAAAAGTTAAAAAAAAAAGAAATCTATTATAAAAACAAATAAAATTTTTAAATACATGGCTTCATTTCCCTTTGTAACTCTAACTTCCTCAATCACATTACTGCCCAATCCCTGGTCACTGTCTACTCTTCTTCAGCAACCATTTACCCTCAAGCCTCTTACAGTCTGGAATGAGGCTATTCTACCAAAATGGCCCTCTTTCGAGTTATTAATGTATATCTAACAGCTGAGCCCAAAGATTTCACTGCAGTCCCCATTCTGTCTGACTTGTTTAATGTAGTGCTTGGCATTTTCCAATCATTTTCAAACAACCTTTCCCCTTTTGTCTTCTGAGTCATGATGCCTCATTGTTTTTCATTACACTTCTCTCTTTTTTTGGTGGGAGGAAGTGGACACCGTGCCACTGGCTTGCAGGACCAGGGATTGAACTCTCGCCACTGGCAGTGAAAGCACAGAGTCCTAACCACTGGACTACCAGGAAATTCACTCTGATATTTTTATTTTATTCATTCAACATATATTTATTGAGCAGCCACTGTATTCTAACTAGTATACCATGCTCTGGTGACACAGTGGTTAACAAGTCAGGCATGATCTTTGCCATCACAAAACTCACAGTTTTCATCACTCCCTGCTCATAAAATGGTGGTTTTACTCAGTATTTTTATCCTTTCTTTCTTCTTGCTCCAACAGTTCTAACTATGCCTCTATACATTGATGACTATCAAATTTGAATTTTCAGGCCAACCAAGTATCTCTTTGTAGCTCTGAACTTTTATTTCCAGTTACCTATTTAAGTCCTTGTGGGCTTCCCTGGTGGCTCAATGGTAGAGAATTCACCTGCCAGTTCAGGAGATCCAGGAGACATAGGCTTGATCCCTCGGTCAACAAGATGCCTGGAGAAGGAAATGGCAACCCACTCCAGTATTCTTCCCTGGGAAATCCCATGGACAGAGGAGCCTGGAGGGTTGCAGTCCATAGGATTGCAAAACAGTCAGACATGACTGAGTGACTGAACAATGACAGCTAAGCCCTTGTACCTATATCTCATTTAGTGGATACATACAAAGCACTTAAAATGGTGCCTAGAGCTTAGTATAAGCACTCACCAGTGCCAGCTCTAATTGTGTTGTATTACCCCAAAACACAGTATATCCAAAAGTGAAATTATTTTCTCGTCTTTATCACGGCACTCCAACCTGCAATCTTTTTTGTATTTGTTCAGTGTCATCACAATCCACCCAGTTTCAAGTGAGAAACTATAGAATCAGGCACCGACCCTCATTATCTCCGTCTCTATCAAGTTCCGTTAGTTTTACCAAAAGCCTGCATCATCTAGTTTCCTAGTCATATCCTAGTGGCTCCACATCTCATCATCATATATAAATAACCTCGTAACTAGCTTTTCTACCTCCTGACTCCATTCTAATCTCTACCCTGCCACCAGAGTTATTTTGTTAACAACAAACCCAATTATGTTATTTCCAGATTTAAGTTTGTTTGTTTCTGTTTTCTTCCAGGATTACTATGCATACCCCTTGACTTGACACATTAAAGGCCTTCATTTTCTGGTCCAAACTACTTTTCCAGCTTCATGTCTAAGTGTTTTTTTTCCTGCCACCTCTCCTTCTCAAACTCATAGTATACACTTCACTGAGACTGAACTTGTCTCCGTTTACAAGCCACTTGCTTTCACATTTTATTGCTTTTGCTTATGCCACTGTCTCCACATGGAATGGCTTTCTCCACCATTTACACATTCTCTTCCTAGTAAACTCCTGCTCAACCTTTAAAACCAAGAAAAAAATGTCATTTTCTCTGTAAAACAGTTCCAGACCTCTTCAGAAAGAATTTATTCTTCCTCGCCCTGTGTTTCCAAAGTTCTTTGGGCCCCTTTGGTGGCATCTACCATGTGATTGTGAAATTCCTATGCTTATATGTCATGTTCCCCTCTTTAAATGATAATGTCCAGGATACCGCCAAGCATATAGGAGGTGAACGACAGATGCCTTTCAAGTGAGTAAACAGATCTACTCCTAATGGCCTGTAACAACTACCTTGTCCTTGTCTATCTTAAAGAATTATGAATGTTGACTTTAATAACAATGCTCTGATGGAAAAATAAGAACCTTGTTCAGTGGGATAATGTTTAAGAGAAAGAACTCTGGAATCAGACTTATGTTTGAGTGCTGCTTCTGCCCTCTGTGATTTAGAGCAACTCATTTTACCTCTCTGAGACTCAATTTTCTCATCAGTACAAAAGGGATAATAATGCCTTCTGCCTTAGAAGGTTGAGTGATTAAAAGAGAGAATTTATGTGCAAGTTATACCATTCACAAGATGCTAAATCCTCACTCTATCCCTCTACAAGTATTCTCTATTTCTTTCAATGCTGAGGAAAATTTTTTAAATGTTTCCCAGTTTTGACAACTGATTCATGACAAGATGAGAAAAAGGGAAATGTCAGAGAAGAGTCTCACTTTCTAGATTTTCTGTCTAAAGATGGTAACATTTCTCAATTGTCCCTCTCAGCTCTTTTTCCCCTCTTCTGTGTGTGTACTAAGTTGCTTCAGTTGTGTCTGACTCTGTGACCCCATGGACTGTAGCCAAAGAGGGTCTTCTGTCCATGGGCTTCTGTAGGCAAGAATACTGAAGTGGGTTGCCATGCCCTCCCCCAGGAGACCTTCCCCACCCAGGATTTGAACCTGCATCTCTTCCACATCTCCTGCATTGGCAGGCGGGTTCTTTACCACTGGTGCCAATGGGAAGTGGCTTTTCCCTCTTCTACCACTTTAATAATGACATGTCATTACTAGCACTTTCTCAATATTAATGTATTAGCAACTCAGGACTACCTTGAGAAATATTGGGTTAGCCAAAAATTTCATTCGGATTTTTCTATACCATCGTACATAAAAACCCAAATGAACTTTTTGGCCAACCCAATATATAAGGTGAATACTCAGCTCAGAGAGATGAACTGATTTATCTAAGATCGCAAATCCAGCAAATGGCAGATTTGGGGTTGAAACCCACTCTACTGGGCTGTCTCTCTAATTCAGACATTTTATCATCTCTTATCTAGACTCCGAAGTAGGCCTGACTGCTCTTCTGGTTTCAGTCTTCCCCGGCCTCCCACCCCCTCTCTCCTTATCTCCACCCTCTCTGCAAGCAAGGGGCCTGTTCCAAAACACAGATCCAATCATGCTATCCCAGGCACCCCACACCCATCAGCATCTGGCCCTGCCTACTCATCTAACTCTGTCTCCTGTTATTGTCCCCATACTGATGTTTAGACCACGTTACGCTTTTGATGGTGGCCCAACATGCCATGCATAGTCACCCCTGCTCTTCCTTCTGCCTGAAACACCCTTCTTTATTCATCTCTTCCTTCCTCCTGTCTCTGAAGATGGACTTAGCCTTCTTCCCTTAAGGCCTACTTTAGTGGATATTTTCCAGAAGTCCCCCCTTCTTTCTAGCCTTCTGTCTCCCACTCTGTTTTCCCCTCTTTCCTTCCTTCAACAAATATTTATTTAGTACCTTCTGTGTGTTAAACACTGTGGCCGTCCTGGTGTTTGAAGGACCATGGCAAGCACCGAGCCAGTGTGGCTGGGACACAGAGGGGGAAGCACAGGGAGTCAGAACACCGTGTGAGATGAGGCTGGAGGAACAAGAAAGGACCAGACATGTCCTGCACTCTTACTGTCTCATGGCTCCTTGGAGCATTTATCTAATGCTTGCACTAAAGGTGTGGGCTACTTCCCTGGTGGCTCAGGGGTAAAGGATCCGCTTGCCAATGTAGGAGGCATAGTGTTGATCACTGGGTTGGGAAGATCCCCTGGAGAAGGAAATGGCAACCCAGTCCAGTATTCTTGCCTGGGAAATCTCATGAACAGAGAGAAGAGCCTGGTGGGCTACAGTCCATGGGGTCTCAAAAGAGTCAGGCATGACTTAGCAACTAAACAACAAATATACACACAATTGTGAAAAATGCTGCTGTTAGCATAAGAGAACATATGTCTCTTCAAAATAATTATTTTATTTCCTTTGGACACAACTGAGCATGAGCACAGGATACACAAGGTGTATTTCTCCGGATGGAGTCTAGTAGACGTTATAAGTTACTGCTGGTCACCTACTCTGTGTCTTTGTTCTTCCTTATGCCCAGAGGGCTTATTCCTGTGGCACGTATCTATCCCTTCCAGATTTATAAAACTTAGGCAACTACTGTATAGTTCAGGGAACTCTACTCAGTGCTCTGTGGTGATCTAAGTGGGAAGAAAATCCAAAAAAGATGGGATATGTGAATACGTTACAGGCTTCCCAGGTGGAGCAGTGGTAAAGGACCTTCCTGCCACTGCCAGAGACATGGGTTTGATCCCTGGGCCAGGAAGATCCCCTGGCGGAGGAAATGAGAGCCCACGCCGGTATTCTTGCTGAAAATTACATGAACACAGGAGCATAGTAGGCTACAGTCCATGGAGTCCCAAAGACTCGGACATGACTGAACTACATTACAACAACAATGCGTATATGTTAGTTGATTCACTTTACTGTACAACAGAAACTAACACAACATTGTAAAGCAACCCTTTCCCTCCTCCAGGGGATCTTCCTGACCCAGGGATTGAACCTGTATCTCTTATGTGTCCTGCATTGGCAGGCAGGTTCTTTGCCACTAGCGCCACCTGGGAAACCTCCGTATTTGGAACCAAATGTTCCTCCGTTCTGATACAGATGCCATCATTAATTATGGCCTGAGGACAAATCACTAACTGTATTATTAGCTGTAAAATGGTTCCTGATGTTGTTATTCTGTTCCCATCACTCACTGTGACTGCCTCTGTACTAAAAATGAGTGGTGAGCCCATTTGGGGATGTTTTAGAGAAAATTGCTTAATTATGTGTTGAGTTCGTATTTCAAGCTTCCTAGAGTGAGAAAAAGCATTAGAATTGTTATTTTTGTTCCAGTTTCTCCAAAGCCACTTCTATCTCTGCTGCCCTACCTTGGTGACATCCTGTAGGGATCAGGGTATCCGCTAAAGATTGTGTCTGAAGAGACCTCTTCAGGTATCTTTGAAGTCCCAGTTCCCCTTAGTCTGACAACAATAGGGCTAGTTCGCCATTCTCTTTCAATCTGGTTGCTCTTACTGAGGGGGAGTTGGTACTCTTCAGTGGAAATTTCCCTAAAATTCTAACTGTATTTACCTCAGAGAGACCAGGCTTTCCCATAAATGTCTGGGACTTCTGGCCAACAGGCTGAGTCAGTCCTTTGGGAGACAGATTTTCTCTCGGGGACAGAAGCAAAGTTAAGCAGTATTTCTCCTTTGCTCTGTAAAGCTTTGTGACTGTTTTCCCTCACCCAAAGGGAAGAGGGTTGGCAGAGAAAATCGAAAATGCCTAGAATCTCTAAATTCTGTTTGTGAGTGTAGCAAATCCCTTGAGGATGGGGATGAACTTGAGATTTATAAGATTTATGTGTCCTTGCCTTGGTGATAAGATTAAATTGCATACTTACCAGCATCTGTATACCTAGAGCATGCTCATAGATAAAAATGTTGGTGTAGATGCTGATAATGAGGACAAAGATTAGAGCTCTTTTCAAAATTTACAGCTGTAGACCCTTTTCTCCCCAAACAAAATCTTTTATGACTCCTCCAACATAAAAGCCAGACCAAAGTGAGTGTTTTGCTAATAGGTCAAAGTTTTTAATATTTATTTATTTGTAAAGTAAGTAAGAAGGAAGAGAATGAAAAAAATGTAAATTCTGAAATTGAAGACTATGGAAGTCTTAATTTCCGGTTTATTCCTACCTGGATAAAAGTCTAATGTACTGAAATAAGTAGTGGTTTTTTGCTTAATTGTTTGGATTGTCAACTCAGGATGCTCTTCAGTTAAAAGGACAAGGCAGTAAACTCTGTATTTCTAGATATACATATACTACCCTCTCCTCTCACTTTCATTCTCTCTTTCTTACCTAAATACACATTGCTAACTTGGCAGCACGCATTGGCACAATTAGTGGTGGTTTCTGATGTGTGAATGTTTGGTGTGGAACCCATTTGAATGGGACATGCTGTGTTTATTGCAGTCTTAAAATAGTTTAACATATATTTTTAACTGAAATTAAAATCAGATGTGGAACTATTGAAATACTACCACTATTTAAAAACACTGGATTATAGGATAATCCAGCATTAAACATCATGGATCAGAATGAAGTGTTCTAGAAGGTGAAAGAAGGAAGAGGTCAATAAGGACTGTAGTTTGAGAAACTTTCACAGAAGCAAAATTTGTGCTAAGCCTTGAAGAACTCAAATTATAAATGTGGAGATTTATTTATGTAAAGTATTCTAGATTTTTCCAGGACATCTCTGAGATTTCAAGTGTTTGTCTCTGCTGCTGCTGCTGCTGCTAAGTCACTTTAGTCGTGTCCGACTCTGCAACCCCATAGACGGCAGCCCACCAGGCTCCCCTGTCCCTGGGATTCTCCAGGCAAGAACACTGGAGTGGGTTGCCATTTCCTTCTCCAATGCGTGAAAGTGAAAAGTGAAAGTGAAGTCACTCAGTCGTATCCAACTCTTAGCGACCCCATGGACTGCAGCCTACCAGGCTCCTCCATCCATGGGATTTTCCAGGCAAGAGTACTGGAGTGGGGTGCCATTGCCTTCTCCGTTTTGTCTCTAGGACTCTATAAATATACTTGTATTTATCAGGACAGATCATTTTATCTTTGATTTTTTTCATTTTGGTCGCACTGTGCAATATATGGGATCTTAGTTCCTCAACCAGGGATGGAACCTATACCCCAATGTGGAGTCTTAACCACTAGGCCGCCAGCAAAGTCCCTATCTTTGATTTTTAAATGTAGTCCTACTAAATATCAGAGAGACAAGCTGATCAGAGCATGAGCAAAAGCATAGAAGAGGTATTAACGTGAAGCATCCTTGAGGAAATTTGAAAAAAAACACACTTTTGTCCCGACAGTCAGAGCTCCTTCCTGTGACTCAATCCTTGGTGAGCAGCAAGCAGTGTGGATTTCAACTCCCACATGGCCCCTCAGTCAATTTCCTTTCATAGTGAACCGTATGAACAGTTATACACTGCAACCCTGGCAAGAATGATTATGACTGGAAGAAGACATTCCTGGCTAAAGCACAAGAGTAGAAGGAAATGATTATGTAAAGTTGGAGCACGGTTAGTTTATGGAGGTCTTAAAAGTAAAGCAGAGAGAAGGCTTTGGCTATAAAGCACTTTATTGATTGTTATTTGAGGGAAATATTGACGTGATCAGTGGGTCTTTTGCCCACTCTTCTTATGTCAGACAAGTGCCCATGCATAAAACTCCCTATATCTTATACATCAAACATAAATACCCATACACATACCAAGAGTATAACTGGGAGTCAGTTGATGGAGAAAATCAAGACCAGCAGACCAAGAGTCTGTTCTTCCTATTGGTCTCTTTTTTATTGTGAAAACTAACACTCTAGCTTTAACCCAAGTCTTTGCCTTTACTTTCTTGCCTTCTATTTTATTGTTGTTCACTTGCCAAGTCATGTCTGACTCTTTGCGACCCCATGGACTGCAGCACACCAGGCCTTCCTGTCCCTCACTGTCTTCTCCTAAATCACCACTTTATCCTTCCCCTGTTCAACTAGTTGTACCATCACCCAGATGCCTATTCCATTAAAAGTGGAGTTGTACTTCTCCCTCTACCCCCAAATCTCTTCCTACTAGACTACCTGAAGAATTGGAGGCACAGTGGTCAAGTTGTAAGAGATCCATAAGCCTTCTGGTTTAATTAATGTCCAGCACCTCTCTTGAGCCCTCAGCCTATGCTTTCCAGTCTCGAATCCCTGAGACTAGCTTGCGGCTCCCACTTTCCCTAACGACTGTGATAATCAGAGGTGCTCAGAGAGATGGCTGCTTCTCCGTCAATTGAGTCCCAGTTATACTCTCCCAGTCAGAGTATAAGTCAGCAAGGAAAAGAGGGCTCTGACATAAAACATTGTACTTTAGAGCCAAACTGATAGCACTTCCTCTGTCTGTTTTAAAGGATCTCCCTATGCATTTGTGTGTACATTTCTCTGGAAGTTTGGTTATGCCCTCCCATATACCTGTGAGAATATATATTCATTAACATTTTTTGTTAATCATTTTTTCTTTTTCTGTGTTGTGTCTTTTACTGTTTTTTTTTTTTTCAGTTTTTGAAACAAGTTCAAAATTACAGAAAGCTTCAAGTATGCTACAAATTTTTTTTTCTTCAACCATTTGGGGACCAAGTTGCCCATCTGATACCACATCACTTCCAAATACTTTAGTGTATATTTCCTACAAACAGAGATGTTCTGTTATGTACTCATTTTTTCTTCTTTAAAAAAACTATTATGAAATATTTTAGGCAACAGAAATGTGATGCTGGATTGGCCTAAAAGTCCATTCAGGTTTGGGGAAAGTCTGAATGGACTTTTTGGCCAATCCTATATATATTCAAATAATATAATAAACATATATAATAATGTAATAAACATAATGAATATATGAGCATCACCCAGCTTAAGAAATAAAATACTACCAATGCAGTTGAAACCACCTGTATAACACTTCCAGTCCCATCTCCACCATCTTGAATTTAATATATATCATTCATTCCTAAGATGGAGTTTCTAAATGGGTTTCAGGTGGGTCTATAAGTGCCCTGAGGCTTCCCTGGTGGCTCAGAGGTTAAAGCGTCTGCCCACAGTGCGGGAGACCTGAGTTCGATCCCTGGGTCAGGAAGATCCCATGGAGAAGGAAATGGCAACCCACTCCAGTATTCTTGCCTGGAGAATCCCATGGATGGAGGAGCCTGGTAGGCTACAGTCCACGGGGTCGCAGAGTCAGACACAACTGAGCGACTTCACTTCACTTCATAAGTGCCCTGAAATTCTGTGTAAAATTAGGTATGCATATGTATTTTTCTGGGGAAAAGATCCATAGCTTTGATGAGATTTACATGCATAAAAGTAACCAGAGTTTATGAAAAAATAGTCTACAGTTAATGCATATCTTTTTCTGCCACCCATTTATTGTTCAGCTCTTGGTCTTCTGGCTTTTTCCCCAACAAATTCAACGAGACTGATTTCTTAAAGTCACTTCCTAATCACCAAATTCAGTTGCTTCTTCTCAGTCCCTAGCCTCATTGAACTGCCAGTAGCATCTTACTTGATGCACTTCTCCTAGACTCTTTACCTCACCTTGGCTTCTGCACTCTTGACATTCTTCAGTCTCCTCATTCAAAAAGTATAACACTTACCTCATATGATGATGAGGGGTAGCTGTAATGCTCATAAAATACCTGATTGTTATATGTGCTCAGTAAATTGTAGCTATTGGCAGAAGATGGCAGAAGATGTTCAGTCCCTTGGTTGGGAAGACCCCCTGGAGAAGGAAATGGCAACCCACTCCAGAGTTCTTCCCCGGGAAATCCCATGGACAGAGGAACCTGGCAGTCTACAGTCCATGGGTCTCAAAAGAGTCAGACACGACTTAGCAACTAAGCAACAATTCTCATACCACTGTGGTGCGTCCTCAGGCCCCTGTTTAAGGTGTTGTGAATGGACAGAGACAGTTACTGCCTCAGCTTTCTGTAGTGCTGTTCATTAGCCTAGTAGTAGCCCTATATCTATGAGTAGTTCTGGTTAGCGCAGGATGAGTGATCCTAAGAATCTTTAGGAAAAAATAATTTAGGTGAAGTCTGCTAAGTCGCTTCAGTTGTGTCCGACTCTGTGCCACCCCATAGACAGAAGCCCACCAGGCTCCCCCCATCCCTGGGATTCTCCAGGCAAGAACACTGGAGTGGGTTGCCATTTCCTTCCCTAATGCATGAAAGTGAAAAGTGAAAGCGAAGTCTAGGTAGCCTTAAATTACATAGGGATATAGTTTTAAAATTCATCTCCTAAAGTTTGTAACACTGTTCTCAGCCTGGTCTCCTTTAAGAACCTCAGATGGTAAAAGGATATTTCTCCTTTCCTTGTTTGTTCAGCTTTTTACCACTCTGCTACTAAACAGACTAAAACTTGTAGGTGCCAACTGTATTACGAAGGGCACCTGCTGGCTTCAAACTGGCCTAGGGCCAGTTATCCTGGACAGGCCATTGAAGAGCCTTATGACTTTCAGTCACTATTTACTTGGAACAGAATAAGAGGAAGGATTTATATCAAGTTACCAGTCCCCTGAGTCTGCTCTGTCCTGAGCTGTCCTCTTTATTTTTCACATTCTCAGTTAGCTGCCAGTAACAGTGACATACTTTTGTTTATATGCATAACAGAACCTTATAATATCTGAGGGCACAAACCTCTGAGTAGGGCCAAAGCCCTTACTGAGGCCCATCAGTCCAGTTATTTTTGCCTTCTGTTTGGTAAAGTGCTTGACCTCATAACTGCCATCTCTTCAGTCAGCATAGGATAAGTTATGTTGCTATAGCAAACAACTCCCAACATCTCAGTGGCTTAAAATAACAAAAGTTTATTTTTTGTTCATACTGTAAGTCCATCATGGGTCACCTGTGGGACATTGTGTGGTACTCAATCTAGGACCCAGAGGGAACAGCTACCTTCTGGGACACTACTGATCATTGTGGCAGAGGGAAAGAAAGCAAGCTCGGGGCGGGGGGGGGTCTCACATTGGGCTACCAATTAAATCTTATTTTTGAATATGGCACATGTCATTTTTTTCATATACCATTGGTCAACCTTGATCAGAGACCAATTGGAAGCCGAGAAGGGCAATCCTACCATGTGTCCTGAAGGTGGAGAGCTGGAAATATTCAGTCACACTGTTATTTAATATTCCCTGAAGAAGGACATCACTGGTGTCTCTGGCTCTGTCCCTTCCCTTGGGACATCTTGCTAAGTCACTTCCCTTCAGTTTCACTCATTCTGGTTTATTTGATTCTGCAAAAACCAAGCTACTTCTTATCAGTTTGGTAATTATTATTCATAGCATCGAAAGCTGAATTGTTTAATGCAAGAATTTTTCCCCCCTTGATTTGAATTCCTTCAGCTTCTTTGGTATTTCTGCAGTTGTACACTGCTGTGATATACAGCGGTATTAACTTGGAATAGCTTTGTTTCAGTAAAATGCTATCTTTTGGACTCATCCTCACCGCCTGCTGTTTATAGTTGTAAGTAACAGAATCGCTTAATTCTGTAATCCTCTAACCATAAAGATGGGATTAAATGACTGAGTCCAAACTAGAACTCAGGTTTTCTGACTCAGAGTCTATTTTCTTTTTATTACACCAGGCCCTATTATAAAGAAAGTTGTCTAACAGGCAACTCTGTAATTTACTACCAGGGATGACTGGTAACTTCAGATTCTAGTCTAATCTTGAACTGAAGGAATTTTCCATTTCAGTGTCTCCTTTTGAGTCTTTTGATGAATTCCATGTCATAAAATCAGATTCCTAGGATTCTGATGCCAATAAGTTTGTGTTCTTTCTTGAAGCAAAGAAACAACTGGCCCTGAATGAATCAAACACATGATTCTGACTATCTGTAAGTCCCAAACAAATGACTTACACCTTATCTCAATCTAGAATAACGCATTACATGTATTGTGTTGTCGCAGATTTGTTTCTCACTAGTATTTAGAATGCAAGACGACGCTCAAGTCTTCAAATTACAAATGGTATCCATATCTCCTGGTGAAAGCATTATTGCACAAACTGTGTCAACTTATTTAAACTTGGAGTTAGTTTTTGTGTGAACTACTGTGGGCTTTTCTCAGGTATAGTTTACTATTAAGCTCTTCAATGGCACTTCTTGTGTTAACCAAATTTACTGTTGCTAGTGGTTTAATAAAAAGCCCGAATCAATGAGACTGTCACTAAAAGTCATAGATAATAAAGGAGGCATCTCCAATACAAAGACAAAACCTAACACCCAGGCACGGAATTCCTGCTAAGATATGAACAAATATGACATAAGTGGTTCAGAGTATCTGCAGGTAACATGAACCTTTGCCTAGGCTTAACAGAAGAATATGTCATTTTGTATAAATTCAATAATGTAAATTGTAACTTAGGAAGAAGTAGCCTTTTTAAAGAGTGCCACACAGTACTCATTAGAACAATATTCTGAATTGTTCCAATAATTTGTCTTCTGGCATCAAGTGATCTTGATCACTCTTTGAGCACTAAAACCCAGCATGATTGTCATATAATAGAAGCGCAAGGCTGGCAATCTAAGGACACTGGCCGTTAGTGCAAGGTCAAAGCCAATTTCCCTTACGTTCTATCTGTGGTGATATAATATCTTCCATAATATTTTTTCACAGAGTCCCTTGCCATAGTCATTTAGCTACTAGGTCATTTTTGTTTTCCTCTTGGAAAATGTTATACATGAATAAAGCAGAGAGGACAGTATCATATGCCCTTATGTTCATATCACCCAATTTTAATAACTGTTGTATCAATTGGTAGCCAATCTGCTATGGGATTTTTATAAGGATAATCATAATCATTTGCATTCCATGCCTGTGAACTGGTTTTTAATGCCTTTTCACTTTGTTATGGCATTTGCATATGTGTGCTTAGTTGTGTTCGACTCTTTGCGACCCCATGGACTGTCCTCCATCCTTGGAATTTTCCAGGCAAGAATAATGGAGCAGGTTGCCAAGCCCTCCACCAGGGGATCTTTCCAATCCAGAGATTGAACCCGCATCTCTTACATCTCCTGCATTGGCAGGTGTGTTCTTTACTGCTAGTGCCACCTGAGAAGCCTTTTTTATGGCAACTGTAAGTACAGATATGGCACCCCACTCCAGTACTCTTGCCTAGCAAATCCCATGGATGGAGGAGCCTGGTGGGCTGCGGTCCATGGGGTCGCTGGGAGTTGGACCCAACTGAGCGACTTCACTTTCACTTTTCACTTTCATGCATTGGAGAAGGAAATGGCAACCTACTCCAGTATTCTTGCCTGGAGAATCCCAGGGACGGGGGAGCCTAGTGGGCTGCCATCTATGGGGTCGCACAGAGTCGGACACGACTGAAGCGACTTAGCAGCAGCAGCAGCAAGTATAAATATTAGACTTTTACATAAAGAAAGTGGATTTATTCACATCACTAGAAAAATAGTGTTCAAAATATTTATGTCAACTGCAGATGTTATCAACTAAGAAACAACTAAGAATTTCCTAAGATATTCTTAGAGTCAAGGGAGCCAGAATCCTTCCATTAGGATCTAATACATTGTATCAAATTACTGAAAAGCTAGAAAAGCATGACTGCTTCTCATATTGTGGTCTATCAACATTTGAGTATTAGTAAGTGTATTCTCCAGTTTAGCTCAGTCGCTCAGTCGTGTCCAACTCTTTGTGACCCCATGGACTGCAGCACACTAGGCTTCCCAGTCCATCACCAACTCCCAGAGCTTGCTCAAACTCATGTCCATCAAGTCAGTGATGCCATCCAAATATCTCATCCTCTGTTGTCCCATTCTCCTCCTGCCTTCAATCTTTCCCAGCATCAGGGTTTTTTCCACTGAATCAGTTCTTCTCATCCGGTGGCCAAAGTATTGGTTTCAGCTTCAGTATCAATCCTTCCAATGAATATTCAGGACTGATTTCCTTTAGGATTGACTGGTTGGATCTCCTTGCATTCCAAGGGACTCTCAAGAGTCTTCTCTAACACCAAATGTGGCAACATATGGCAACACCAAATGTATTCCTGAGAATCTATAAATTCTTAAGCTTAAGAAACATTTTCCTCAAACTGGTAATAATCCTTCTGAGTGTTCACTCACACTAATGTTGAATTCTTTTACCAGTGCTTATCTTTTAAAATGGCAGTGCATATATTTGTCTTTCTCTGTCTGACTCACTCCACTTTAGTATGATAATCTCCAGATCCATCCATATTACTGCAAGTGGTATTATTTCATTCTTTTTATGGCTGATCAATATTCTATTGTGTATCATATTATATCACTTATATGGGGAATCTAAAATAAATGATACAAGTGAATTTAACTACAAAACAGAAGCAGACTCCCAGACTTAGAAAATGAATTTATGGTTACCAGTGGCAAAGGATATGGGAGAAGAGATAGACTAGAAGTTTGGAATGGACGTGTACACACTGGTATATTTAAAATAGATAAACAGCGAGGACCTACTGTATGGCATAGGGCACTCTGCTCAATATTTTGCAATAACCTAAATGGAAAAAGAATTTGAAAAAGAATTGAAAAAAATCTTTTAATAATTGTTTGAAAACTAAATAAAAAATAAAGTCAAACTCCAAAAAAATGGCAATGCATTATCAGAAGGCATTATAAAATAAGATTTCACTTTCTTATGTTGGTGTTTCTCAGATAGATCCATGAATCCATTCTAGAGTTCCTTAGAGTTCTTAAGGGTATGAGATACCACTCTGAATTAAAAACACAAGAAAGTTTGAGAGTTTAATCACACAAGTTACCATTGAAACAAAAAGATAGACCCTGAGAGTTACACTAGTTGTGCCCTCAGTGAATGATATGTGGACATCCTGGTCGAGAAAAAACCTTTCGGAAGAATATTAGGATAAAAAGTTAGTAGTGGAGAATGACATTATAAATGTATATTGGAACTGGATTATTTAAGTTAAAACATAATACCTGACTGTAAGGTTAGGAAGTCTGCACTTTTACTGTTTTTGTCAGTATAAATTTATTTTATGTGAGATTAGGAATGGTGTCTTCTGTAAATGTGGATTCTATAAATTTGGCAGGCTCAGTAGGAGAATATTTTAGAAGTAATTTTCTGCTCTCATATACATTGTATTAGCCTATCTCCAAATCAAGGTAGGATTTTATACTGGATTTTTCGTATTATGTTAGGCAAAACAATATTCTCTCTACATTCATCTCCATTAATTAGCCTTGAAACTGACAGCAGTGAAGTTTTTAGTCCTTTTTGTTGTGCAGAACTGAACATTATTTTAATTTCATACCTATAGTGCATGTAACAATCAGCTGCTAGGGGGAGGACTCCTGTCTGCTGAAATATAGGTTACTTACTGGCTTTGGAGAATTCTTACAGGTTACTTAGCAGGCTTTGCAATGAAAATTTACTAGTGCTTTCATTTCTCACTCCAGAGCTCTGAAAGGCATGACCTTAGCTTAAGCTATTGTATGTAAATTATTTCCTGCTAGCACCAATAATACAATAGCAAAAGAGCATGATAATGCCATCTGCCAGTCTTGGTACTAAGGATCTTAATTACAATTTTATTTCATCCTCACAACAACCCAAGGATAGTGGGGGTGAAAGGATCTTCCTTCCCTGTTTGCTCAAGGTACTGTTGATATCAGGTAGTACATTTCGGTGAGAGGCCCTAGAGCTCATCTGTTTTATTCCTCTGGGCAGTCTCTCCATCTTCCAGTGGATTGTGTCGACTGAAAAAATGCACAATCTAAAAATTGAGAATTATGTGTTTTTTTGGGCAAAATTTCTGAGGACTAAAACCTGGAAAGCAGCCTCTCAGATAGCTTTGACGAATTGCTCTGAAGAGGTAAGGGAGGAACCAGGATATATAGGAATTTTTCCAACAAAAAGATTACAGTCAAAAGATTGCTGTTAATTAGAGAAAACCAGATACTTCAAGTTAATGAATTTAGCACTTTTCTGCCTATGGGAAGATGCAAGCGTCTGGGCTGAGTGAAATCATGCCTTTAATATGCACCTCTGCTATCTAGGCCAGGTATACTGTTCTTTCCTATCCCGAGTTAGGTGCACTCTTGGGGGTGGCTGCCTTGACTGAAGGCACCCTTTGTTTGCTAATATAGCAGGTCACATTTTTCATTCACAGTTGCTTCTGCTTTAACAGTCTTTTTCCCATCATAGTGTGAGAACTTCATCAGTATCTAATATTTGCATGCAGTTAACAAATCTTTTTTATGTGTACTATCTCATTTGATCCTAGCAGGAACACTATGAAATAGGAAGGAAACATGTTGTACAATTTTATACTCACTGAGGATGAAAAAAAGGAGGCTCGCATACTTCTTACTTGCTTAAGGTATAAGACTTCTTCACATCCCCTTCTGCTACTATAGTATTCAGCCTTGACTCCTCTTGAACAGTTGAAAGTGTGTGTGTATATATATACACACACGCTTCCCTGGTGGCTATGGTAAAGTGGTAAAGAATCCGCCTGCAATGCAGGAGCCACAGGAGATGTGGGTTCAATCCCAGGGTCGGGAAGATCCCCTGGAGGAGGGCATGGCAACCCACTCCAGTATTCTTACCTGGAAAATCCCATGGGCAGAGGAGCCTAGTGGGCTACAGTCCATAGGATTGCAAAGAGATGGACAGAACTGAAGCAACTTAGCATACATGCACATATACATATATTGCTTAAAAAAGAGACAGAAACTAATCCTCAGTTACTGTATATCTTTCACCTAACATGATATCAGGCACACAACAGACACCAGATAAATGCCTGTTGACTTGGATTGTTAAGAGTTTATACTTAAATAGAGGAAGAGCTAGGAAAATAAAATAAATTTGAGATAAGACTTGCTTTTAGTATACGGCTATTCATTAAGCTATATAATCTTCCAAACCTTCCAAGAACTTCATACTACAGAAGGGTCTAAATGTTTTACTTGCTGTTTATCACATACTGTATAAAATTAAACTCCTATAGATACATTCCCTTGGCCATTCATACTCCTAGACATTATCCTTGATTACATATATCCCTAGAAAGTACAAGTCATTTACACACTAGTGTAGAATATATATGTTTTTAATCTTTGCTGAGGGTTTGGCCAGGGTAACTTTGAAAGAGGTAAAGAAGTATAGAACAGTCTTTTGGACTCTGTGGGAGAGGGAGAGGTGGGATGATTTGGGAGAATGGCATTGAAACATGTATAATATCATATATGAAACAAAAAATAAATAAAATAAAACCAACTTGAACATCTGGGNTACGGCTATTCATTAAGCTATATAATCTTCCAAACCTTCCAAGAACTTCATACTACAGAAGGGTCTAAATGTTTTACTTGCTGTTTATCACATACTGTATAAAATTAAACTCCTATAGATACATTCCCTTGGCCATTCATACTCCTAGACATTATCCTTGATTACATATATCCCTAGAAAGTACAAGTCATTTACACACTAGTGTAGAATATATATGTTTTTAATCTTTGCTGAGGGTTTGGCCAGGGTAACTTTGAAAGAGGTAAAGAAGTATAGAACAGTCTTTTGGACTCTGTGGGAGAGGGAGAGGTGGGATGATTTGGGAGAATGGCATTGAAACATGTATAATATCATATATGAAACAAAAAATAAATAAAATAAAACCAACTTGAACATCTGGGGAAAAAAAAAAAAGAAAGAGGTAAAGGATCATTTGGGAGCATGGATCACTACTAGAGAGACTCTGTGCCTTAATTTCTATTATCATCCCATAGATAATAATCATCCCAGATATCTGAGACTCACAAAAGCAAATGGAAAAACGGACTTAAACTAAGGTCTGACTAAACCCAAGTCTGCCATTCTTAACCATTAACTTGCACTACCCAATCAGTAGGAGTAAGGAAGGGACGGGAAGAAAAATGAAAAAGAATGTGTAAATGGTTGCTAGGAAGATGCCCAAGCCAAACATTTACTTAAGTCACAATGAAGACTGCACATCTGTGGGCTCATAGTTCTGTGACACGTATTTTGGCCTGGATTCCCCTGGATAATCACCTTCCTTTCATTCAGCATTACTGGCTACTTTGCCTTTACTTGCGTTTATTTGCTTACTCTCTTCGATCTTCATTATTATTTCCCAAGAGGTGCCTGAACAATATAGTCAGATATTCTTTATATAAATCTTATCTCCCATGTGCAGCTCAAAATGTGTTCCTTATAAATTCTTGTCATGCAAGGCTACTAGGAACAATGAATAATATGTAATGAGAGTTGCTTTTTACAACTTGTAAATAGAAAGATTGATCATTCTTCCAGAGTGAACTTTAAACAACCCATTCTTACAGGCTGGATTGATGAATAATAATGATGACATTACTTTTACGCTTGTGCTTAGGGCTCTCGTATGTTATCTGAGTTGAGCTACTTAGCAGTTGTATGGCACTGGTGGTAAAGAACCTGCTTGCCAGTGCAGCGAAATAAGAGATTTGGGTTCGATCCCTGGGTTGGGAAAATCCCTTGGAGAAAGAAATGGCAACATACTCCAGTATTCCTGCTGAGAGAATCCCCATGGACAGAGGAGCCTGGCGGGTTATAGTCCATAGGATCACCTAGTCGGACACGACAAGCAATTTAACACACACTCAAAGGCAATGGCACCCCACTCCAGTACTCTTACCTGGAAAATCCCATGGATGGAGGAACCTGGTGGGCTGCAGTCCATGGGGTCGCTAAGAGTCGGACACGACTGAGCGACTTCACTTTCATGCATTGGAGAAGGAAATGGCAACCCACTCCAGTGTTCTTGCCTGGAGAATCCCAGGGATGGGGGAGCCTGGTGGGCTGCCGTCTATGGGGTCGCACAGAGTCGGACACGACTGAAGTGACTTAGCAGCAGCAGCAGCAGCAGTTAATATGAGAGAGGTAGGAATTATTATATCCATTTTATATATGAAAGGGACTGAAGCTAAATTATTTTAAGTGATCACCTGACTCATAAGTGGAAAACTCATTCACACAGTTAAAACCTGAATTCAGCAGTCTTCTAACAATCCCACTTTATTTGCTTTTCTGTCCATCCTGTGACTTGATATATCCCATCTTAAGAAGAGATCTGCTATTTTATTGCAAGTCTCTTCTGTGAACCAAATAAATGGTACAGACATTAAGTCCTAGAGCAGTCAGTTGCGGATGGTTGAGGGGAGAGCCCATTTAGGAAAAAGATAATCAGGAAGGTTTCCTTATAAATTTGAGTTGCAAGATGGTGAATCAATTTCCCTCCTTCTTTGATAAATATCATAGGTGGAAAAAAGGATATGTTTTCCTGATTCTAAATTGATGGAGCTATAGATATGTGCAGATAGAGACTGGTGATTGTGTGGGGAGGGGTGTTGTTTGTAGGCCTTTTGAAAGTATGTTTACATGAAATGAAATAGTTGGAAGAAGAGAAATCCTACTCACCTGCCAAGGTCCATTCAAACTGCACTATTTCTGCAAACCATGTTTTTACCATTCCGGCCTCCATTAATCTCCCTTTTCTCTAAAATCCTCTAATAATTACAGTCTAGACTAGAGGTTACAAACTGGTGACCCATGGTCCAAATCTGGCTCAAAGATGTGTTTTGTTTTCATCGTGCTGTATGCTAGAGGTAGGATTTTATTGGCTTTCTTAGAGAAGAGGGCAGAACTTTGAGCCCTTGGGCTTGCCACAACCCCTCAGCGGGGCCCTCCAGATGCTCTGGTGTGATGAAATACAACGATATTGGGAGAGTCAGCTTTCAGCAGTTCGTAGCTAAGGATATATGTGGTTCATTGAGCAAGATGGCCCTCTTCTTCCTCAGCACTGATGTAGAATACACTTAGGAATGGTCTCAACTAATGTATCTCCCCAGTTGGAGAGAAAAGAGAAAGTGGCACTGAGCCTTCTGAGAGATTAGGTCAGTGCCCTATTATATTTCTTTCTGCCTCAGAGCGTTTTCCACTGAAATTGATTAAAGTCTTGTAGTTAACAGGCAGATTGAATATAATCTTTTCCTCCACAACCTATTTGTCACTGACTACTGAGCATAACTCTGAGAGGTTTGATTAGAGAGTTCCATTAAAAATCGTCATACACGGCATTTTCCATGTCTCTATGAATTTCTCTTTGCTCGGTGCACTGGCCATAGATTTAACCCCCAACCCATGCATTTTGTAACACATGAGATGGGGAGGGAATGAAACCTTTAATTAGTATCTCTTGAGGATGTAATGGTTGTGAACAGCTTTGCATAGTGAGAACCATTAGATATTATCCACATGGTCCCTGAAAGCCAGTAGTAATAGATGTTTAACCCCTACCTTGCCTTCAGTCTCTGTGAACCTCCAGAGTGCCACGGACCTAGGCTGGGAAACTAGTTCTGAATAAACTATCTAGAAGCCAGGCAAAACCAGTGCGTCCTGTTTCCAGCAAAGCAGTGGGCATTGCCTGAATGCTGCTATAAGCATGGTGTGGTTATCTTTTCCCTTTGGGGTCCTGAATCAGCTCAAATGCGCCAGACTGACCCTAGCCCCCAGTGTTATGATTAAGTTTGTAAGCCAGGCAATCCACCGACTCAGTTCTAGCCTGTGAAAAAGTGAAAGGGTTAGTTCCTTTAGTCATGTCCTACTCTTTGCAACCCCATGGGCTGTAGCCCACTAGGCTCCTCTGCTCAAGGGGTTTCTCCAGGCAGAAATACTGGAGTGGGTAGCCATTCCCCTCTCCAGGAGATCTTCCCAATGCAGGGATCAAACCCAGGTATCCTGCAGGATTGAACCCCGGTCTCCTACAATGCAGGCAGATTCTTTTACCATCTAAGCCACCAAGGAAGCATCTTATAGCCTATTTCTTTTCTTTTAAAAGGTGTGAATGTTAACTCTATTATCTTTCTACACCCAAACTTTAACATTAGTTCTTTCATTTGGAGATTCACATCTTTACACAATTTTGTGTGAGACTGTTAGGCAGGTAGAACAGGGAAAAGGAGTCCAAAGTGGCTGTGGCTATAAGACAAGGAAGGGAAAAGCCCGCGAAAATGAAACAAAAGAAGGTCCAAGGACCGGAGTGAGGACCTCAGGTAAAACAAACAACACTCCTGGCTGGCCCAATTTACATAGAGCAGGCCCAGGGAGAGAGAAACATATAAATAGAAGAGCCAAAGCCAGCTCTCCCCCTCCCCAACCGCCACGTGCTGGGGCGCTCTTCTCCTCCTGTCTTTAGATCGACGTGCCCTCACGCCTTGAAGATGGATTTTCCTGCTATCTCCTAAATAAAATAGAACTGTAACACTGAGCTGTAACACTGATTTGTCTGAGAGCTATAACACAGTCTATCCAAGACCTGAGAGCTGTGACATGCCGAGGGGGCTTTAATGTCCTTCACTTCCAATCTTTGTTGTGACGAGACAAAGAATCGGGGAACATACACTCGCGTGACAAGACTATGGTGCCAACTGCCTACCATGATGATCCCAAATTCAGTCTTTTTACCTCGTATTACTTTAACTGAGGTAGCAATCCTCCTATCAATACCACTGAACATTCAGGGAATGTAACCTACTCTTACAAATTCCACAAGAAGGCATTCCCAACCTTCAGTTTCCCCAAACAACAGCTCATGTGCCAAATGATACACACGGTCCAGCAAAGACTAAGAAGTCCTTTCAAAAGAAAGTCACTTCCCTAGCTTTGATTATTCGGCACGTATATTTATACCAAGTCAATTTCACAGTACTCCAGGCTGTGCAAACTGATTGTGCCAGAATTTTGTTGAATTAGCTGAACGTGAAATTCAGTGTTTTATTTCCTGGATCAGGGAAATGCCTTTGTTTAGCTAACAGGTGTGTACTCACTGGAATCCTTATGCACTGGCTATCAAAATCCTGGTGCCTTTCCTATGTCAACTGGACAGCCTTTCCATTCAGTGTAGTTGGGTGCCAAAAGGTCACAGGAGAGGCAAAGGCAGTTTAGTGTTTTTATCAAATTAGTAGGGTGTCGACTAAAAAAAAAATTGTACAACCTGGAAGTTGAGAGTTGTGTTTCTTTGGCTTACTGCCTGAGGACTCAAGCTGGGGAGGCAGCCTCTTGGATAGCTCTGAGGAACTGCTCCAAAAAGGTAAGGGAGGAGCCAGAATATATAGGGATTTTGGCTAGAAAGACTTAGTAGTTGGAACATCAAAAGATTATCACTGCTAATTAAAGAAAACCAGATATTTTAAGTTAATGGATTTAGTGCTTTTCTTTGTATAGGAAAATGCAAGAGTCAGGGTTCACTGAAATCATTCCTTTGATATGCACCTTAGCTATCTAAGGCCAGTATCTGGTTCTTTCCCATCCTGAGTGCCCTCAAGGTGCACCACTGGGGGATGGTCCAGTGGCTCAGGGCTTGGCAGCCCCTTGGTTTTCATCCTGAGTTCCCTCAGGCCAATTTCAGGGCAAGTCATGACTGACAGATTGATGGCCACAGCATCCTTTGGTTGGTGATATGGCAGGCCACATTTTTCATTTACAGGGGACGGGGATAGGATGGTGAGATCCCTCCACAGATCTCCTACGCACAGAAAATGGCCCCTCATGTCAAATTATGATAATGATGCCCCCTTACCCCTCACCTCTGCTTCCTCGTCCTTTCTGAATTTATAACAGGGCTGGATTAAGCAGAATGCTCCTTCAGCAGTAGGCTTAAAACATGTTCAGCAGCAAGAGGCTACCTCTGTTCTCAAGCTTCTTGGGAGAGGGATATATTAACAGAAACTCTAGCCAGTGTACTGTCCTGGATCTGAGAGAATATAAATCTTTGTTTGTCCTCAGTTGTGCCAGATCATCTAACATAATATAATTAGAGTGAGTAGTAATAAACCAGTATTTACATGCAGTGCTTGTTTGGGGAAAGCTGGATAAGCCGAGAAATCTACTGACACCATTTCTCACTCGTTTTACTGGGCAGGCCTTTTGGATGGGTCCCAAAACACATTTCCTGCTTTTCTGTTAAAACAAACATTAATGTTATTCCTGTGAGGTTTTTTCCCCCTGATAAGGCTTACCTCATGCTCTTCTTCATTAAGACCTAGGTGTGCTTTTGTGAAAATGCCTACTTTAGCATGAAATGCAGCCCCCAGCACAACAGGCCCCGCTATGGCCTCCCTTGCATGCGAGCCTGTGTGCTCAGTCATGTCTCACTCTGTGCAACCCCATGGGCTGCAGTCTGCCAGGCTCCTCTGTCCGTAGAATTTCACAGACAAGAATATTGAAGCGGTTCCCATTTCCTTCTCCAGGAGACCTTTCTGACCCAGTGGTCAAACCTGAGTCTTCTGTGTCTTCTGCATTGGCACACAGATTCTTTACCACCTAGCCACCTGGGAAACCCCTCACATTCGTGATCTCCAAAAATCTCTCTTCTTCCCTCTGATCCCACCCCTGCCCTCAACATTGAGCATCACCTCCCTCCCAGTAGCAGTGGAGGGAAAAATGAAACTAAAGAGATGCACTTGAAATGCCTGCAGGTTTTAAAATAAAGCTTAATGTTCAACACTGGCGTGCACAGGTGTCCTGCATTTACAGGTCTCAGGTACTTACATTTCTAAGGCAATTGAAGTACATCTCTGTTCTGCCATTAGATTAGAATATCCTAGATAAATTACATTCATATAAAATTTTTTTGAAATTCGTAGATAGCCTAGTACTTTTATGTAAACTTTGTTTCAGAGGGATAGGAGTAGTGGAAACTCATTGGGTACCAATTGGAGGGCTTCTGGCCCTACCACTGTGGCCTTCGGTATTTCACTTCAGTTCTTCCTGAATTTCTTCACTTGCAAAATGGTGATAACAGTATCTGCCCTGTACATCTCACAAGGTTGTAGCCAATTTCTCACGAATGTGCACACAAGGCCCCACAGAACATGAACATTGTATTATTTCAGACATCTTCCTTCCCTATCACAGAGGATCCAAAACTAATTACCACTTCCTATCAATAAGCAGCCAGAGGAAATTGCAACATGAATTTACTATAATCGTCAATCTTTTCTGTAGTTTTCTTATATTTTTAAGACATTGTCCACTTACCAACAGAGAAGGCAATGGCAACCCACTCCAGTACTCTTGCCTGGAAAATCCCATGGACGGAGGAGCCTGGTTGGCTGAGGAGCCTGGTCGGCTGAGTCCATGAGGTTGTGAGGAGTCAGACACGACTGAGCGACTTCACTTTCTTTTTTCACTTTCACGCATTGGAGAAGCAAATGGCAACCCATTCCAGTGTTCTTGCCTGGAGAATCCCAGGGATGGGGGAGCCTGGCAGGCTGCCGTCTATGGGGTTGCACAGAGTCGGACACTACTGAAGCTATTTAGCAGCAGCAGCAGCCACTTACCAAGTGAAAGGTACCTTCTCAAAAAGACTTGATGATCCTGTATGTAATTATGATTTACTGGCAAGAGTTTTAAGAAAAGATATTTACTGTGCCTGGCTTAGCCCACCTCTGAGCTTATCTTTCTTGTGCATTAATCACTGTTTGAAGTGCAGTTTATTTACTTTTTAATCTACCTCTACTGTGCCCGAATTCTTCATCTTTGCAGATGTTGATTGTTTTACCCTTTGACAGCTTTCTCTGCTTTTCTAGTATGAGTTGATGTCTAGACAGATAACAGTTATTAAGAGCTTGGGAAATATTGTCCTAGGTGGCCCAGTGTAGAGTTTGTTTAGGAGAAAACATTCTCTGTCTAAGCTTAAAAAAATGTACACACAACTCATTTGTCTTTCATACAAGATGGAAATTGAGTTATTCATGCAAAGGTCACAAAGAAAATAGAAATATGCAGTAGTAAAGTAACATGAATTTTGGGACTTCTGTTAGGACAGTGCAAAGTAAGTCTTA
>SJYA01003475.1:696084-737138 GCA_006410615.1 Neotragus moschatus
AGAAAAGTTATGACCAACCTAGAGAGCATATTCAAAAGCAGAGACATTACTTTGCCGACTAAGGTCCGTCTAGTCAAGGCTACGGTTTTTCCTGTGGTCATGTATGGATATGAGAGTTGGACTCTGAAGAAGACTGAGTGCTGAAGAATTGATGCTTTTTAACTGTGGTGTTGGAGAAGACTCTTGAGACTCCCTTGGACTGCAAGGAGATCCCACCAGTCCATTCTGAAGGAGATCAGCTCTGGGATTTCTTTGGAAGGAATGATGCTAAAGCTGAAACTCCAGTCCTTTGGCCACCTCATGTGAAGAATTGACTCATTGGAAAAGACTCTGATGCTGGGAGGGATTGAGGGCAGGAGGAGAAAGGGACAACAGAGGATGAGATGGCTGGATGGCATCACTGACTTGATAGGTGTGTCTGAGTGAACTCTGGGAGTTGGTGATGGACAGGAAGGCCTGGCGTGCTTCAATTCATGGGGTCGCAAAGAGTCGGACGGGACTGAGCGACTGAACTGAACTGAAGCACACACACTAACCACCACACAGAGTAATGTATTTCTTTGTTTCTAGTGAGCATTTGAAACTTTTTATACACTACAAAAATAAAAAATGTGTGGTCATGGTCGTGATCCAACACATTATCATGCATTTTTCATTTATACAGTGCTTGGATCAGATTTCAATTTAAGTTATTTGGAGTCTGGTACCTACACAATTCCATTTCCATAGGCCAGATTATTCGATACTGTGCTAAGTGTTTCTTTGCCTGAATTACCCCTTGTATAATCTTTGTTCTCCAAACTCGCAATTTCAAACATAAACCAAAGTAGGGTAGAATAACATTATGTTATAAAGCCCAGTGTATTTATTATCTATATTCAAAAATTTATAATGTATAAGTATTTCTGTTAACTTTATGCCCCCACCCCCACTCTCTTCAATGGATTATTTTGAGCCTAATTCCAAGCAATATATAATTTTATACGTAAATAGCTCATAGTTATATAAATGTAAGGGATTGTTTCTCTTTAAAAATCACACCTACAAGACCATTGACACACCACATGCAAAAAATTTAAACTGGTTAATAGAATCAAGTGTCACGTAAGTGTCTAAATGTCCACAGTTACCTTACTCCTAGCTTCTCTCTATCTCTTACACTCTCCGTGAGACTATTGTGCTTAATTTGACTGATTAAAATCAGAACCTAAAAAAAATTGACCAATATCATTTGGTTGTTGTCACCAAAGTCTCTTATAATCTGTCAATTTCTCCTCTTTTCAAACTTTCAATTTATTCTTGGAGACTTTGAGTTCATCACCTTTGCCTCCATATCCAGCACTCATTACCTTATTACACTGAGTTCACTGGCAGGACTTAAGTTCATCTTATGTATAGGCAGGTATCCCATTGCCTCAGTGAGAGACCGGAGTTTCACAAAGAGACCATTTTGCCCAAGGACGTATTTTCTAAAACTGGCAAGGGTGTGCCATTACTTGAAGTAGAACTTCATTTCTTGTGATCCCAGAAAGTTTGAGGCAAAGTGGTTTTTATTTAGGAAGGAGGGTGTCAAGAAAATGTCAATCATAGAGGAAAGTGGGCTTTTGTTGCATCATCATGAAGGTCCAAATGTTTCTGTTTCACAGAGACTTCAGGGGCTGAGTCCTGCAGCAGATGTGAGAAGAGCCTGCTGGCAGATCCTAGGCCGAACGCTTGCACAAACAGGAGCCCAGGTTCTCAGCTCTTCCACAAGCCTCCTCTGTGGAGCCTGGGGCATTTTGCTTCAGCTAAGAAAGGTTCTGAGGACTGGAGGACCTGGAACAGTTGAGCTCAGCTTATCTGTGTCATTTTGCAATAAAGGCCCATGACATCCACGGTGGAATTCAAGTCAATCTTTGAAGACTGACATCACAACAAAGATGCAGATAAAAGGCAATGATGAGCAATGTGGCAAGAGGGCATAACCATAAAAAATGGAGGAAGAGGTAGAAAACGTGGACCAAGAGAACAGGACACGTAGAGAAGGCAAACACAAGGAATCTGAAAGCATAACTATTATACTTGTTTACTGCTGTAGCCTCAGTGCCTGGCACAAGCATAGCAAACACTTAAAAGACATTAAATACATGCATGAATGAATTATTGAAGGAAAACAAACCTGCTCAACCAATTAAAAGTATAAATCTTGACAGATTGGGACAATATTACAGATATATTACCAAACAGGATGGAGAAATTGGAGGATGCAGGGAGAAGTTAGGTTGCTCTATTCTTTTGAAATATTTATTTATATTTGGCTGTGCCAGGTCTTAGTTGTGGCACTCAGGATCTTCATGCAGCATGAGGGATCTCTAGTTGCAGGATGTGGGTTCTTATTTCTGGCCACGTTGGATCTAGTTCCCTGATAAGGATATGAACCTGGGCCCCCCACACTGGGAGTATGGAAACTTAGCCACTGGCCCACCAAAGAAGTCCCCAGATTGCTCTATTCTTGAAATATTTCCAACAAGATTTTAAAAATCAATTACTTAATTTCATTATCATATTTTCATGAATGTCTAGGAATAGAATATCTAGCCCCTTGGTCCTAATATTCAAAGAGCCTGGGATTTGATTCATGAAACAAACAGCATACAGAGAGGATTTGCTATAGCTAAGGAGTATCTTGAGAAGAGAAGCACAATTGATAAAGTCAAGATGATGGAAGTGAATCTCATATTGTGAAGAGAAACCACACACATGTACTTAGTTTGTGTATACAAGGAAGGATGTTGTATTCACTATATTTTCAGGCTAAAGATTAAAAATGAAACAATCAGCTTTCTTGAGCCAAGTCAGAATATTTTATTTAAAATAAACACTTAAGGTCTTAGTTCCAGCTGTCACAACAAATTACCATAGACTGGCTACATTATAAACTTATTTCTCACAGCCCTGGAGGCTGAAAGTCTGGGATCAGGGTTCCAGCATGGTCAGGTTCTTGTGAGAGCCTGAGGAAGCACAGTAAGGGGACATTTTGGGGTCCTTTATAAGAACCCCAATTCAAAGATCCAACCTTAATATCATCACATTAGGAGTTAGGATTTCAACACGTCTTAGAGTGACACAGCGTCCAATTCTTTGCACTTAGCGTTCATAATAATTAAGTAAAGTGGGAACATAATTACGAGATCATTGATTTGTGACCAGATTCCTTCCTTAGGGAAACCAACTTTGTTTACATTCAAGATGTAACAGAGTAAACTCTCTGATTCTAGTTAATACACTTCGTGAGCCTCAGATTCTTATTATAAAAACAAAGAGCTGCAACCTTTTTTAAATAACAGAAAAGCAGCCTAGCTTTGATACACTGCTTCTTCCAGGCTAAAGGAGACTGGGAAAGGAGAGCTGTGATAGTTTTGACAAAGCACAGCATCATCTTTGGCTGCCAAATTAATAGACTATCACTGCNGCCTCAGATTCTTATTATAAAAACAAAGAGCTGCAACCTTTTTTAAATAACAGAAAAGCAGCCTAGCTTTGATACACTGCTTCTTCCAGGCTAAAGGAGACTGGGAAAGGAGAGCTGTGATAGTTTTGACAAAGCACAGCATCATCTTTGGCTGCCAAATTAATAGACTATCACTGCTTGCCTGGAAAATCCCATGGATGGAGGAGCCTGGTAGGCTGCAGTCCATGGGGTCACTGAGAGTTGGACACGACTCAGTGACTTCACTTTCACTTTTCACTTTCATGCATTGGAGAAGGAAATGGCAACCCACTCCAGTGTTCTTGCCTCTAGAATCCCAGGGATGGCAGAGCCTGGTGGGGTCGCACAGAGCAGACACGACTGAAGCGACTTAGCAGCTGCAGTAGCAGCAGCAGCTTTGCTTTTAAACTTTTCCCACTTCTTTTATTTATAAGTTTGCAGAGATCTCTTCTTGGTAATTAATACATTTCCACTTTCAGAAATGACAGGCTAAAGTTCTACTTACCCAGATGGGAGCAAACTGCTTTTTGGCTTTTTTTCTTGAGCAGCAGCCAATGCCACCATGGGTTTCTGGGTGAAATCCCAATGCAGCAACTCCCAAATCGCTGGCTTGTAAGCAAAACACTCAATGTCTACCCACTTTGTGCCAATCAGAATAAAGAATTAAGAAATATAAAAATATATAACTACATCTTCAAACATTTCCAGATTAGTTCAGACAGGTTATTTGATAGAGGATTTTTATTTTTTTAATTGTAAAAAATTATTATTACAAAATTTTGCTATATTAAATAGACCTTGCTTTTCTCACACACACAAAAATGTGAGTTCGTATGTGTGTATGTTTTTGTGTATATCAGGTTGATAGGTGTATCACTGAGTAATGAGATCAAGCAAATCTGAGTGGTGAGAAAGGAAAATCTCTCAATCTCTGCTTAGTTACAAAAGTAATTCAATAATTAGTGATAGCTTGAGAATAATGTAAAAATTATCTTTTGCATAAAACTTCATGTTTGTCTTAAGCTGCATAGAGGGTAGAATTTGATTTAAGAGGAATGTGGGCATATTTTTTTTTTTTTTCAAAATTGGAAAATATAATTCTGGTCAAGTCAGTGCCTCTGAGAGAAACTTCAGAATGCAGAAATCACTTCAACATTGTGTTCTTTCATGAAGAGAATGCATTTCTTCCTAGTTGAGGAGAATCTTTTGGCAGAAGGGGGAAAAGTGGCAAGGAGGGGAAGTAATGGACTACTTCCTGGTAGTGGGAATCACTCTGTGTTCATTATTAAACGTAAGTCACCTTGAAACACTAATTTATGGGTCATTTGAACAGCATAAATTAGAAGCCAGAAAGGGTATATCTGAGAACAATTAGGAAGCAACTTATAGATGAACCAAGAATCAGGACTAGCATTGAAGGAATGAAGGAATGATGTGCTGAATAAAAAAAAATTTCCTCATGTCTGAAAGCCTCTTTCAATCCTTTTAAATTATTTATGAGGACAAAAATGCTCTTTTTTTTCTCTACATATTAAAGAGTGAAAATAGGTATTTTTACCAGTGTCTACAGTGTTTTAAATAAGTCTTGAAGAAATTAATGACCACATGTCTTTAAGAGTTTAGATTATACAATTTACTTTTTATAAACATATATCTAAATAGCATTGGTCTTTGTGTTTCCTGTGGTCATGTATGGATGTGAGAGTTGGACCGTGAAGAAAGCTGAATGCTGAAGAATTGATGCTTTTGAACTGTGGTGTTGGAGAAGACTCTTGAGAGTCCCTTGGACTGCAAGGAGATCCAACCAGTTCATTCTGAAGGAGATCAGCCCTGGGATTTCTTTGGAAGGAGTGATGCTAAAGCTGAAACTCCAGTCCTTTGGCCACCTCATGCGAAGAGTTGACTCATTGGAAAAGACTCTGATGCTGGGAGGGATTGGGGGCAGGAGGAGAAGGGGACGACCGAGGATGAGATGGCTGGATGGCATCACTGACTCGATGGGCGTGAGTCTGAGTGAACTCCGGGCATTGGTGATGGACAGGGAGGCCTGGTGTGCTGAGATTCATGGGGTCGCAAGGAGTTGGATACAACTAAACGACTGAACTGAACTGATGCACAACTTTATGGCAGTAAATTTTGATGGTGGACAATTATCTAGAAGGATAATTATTTTTTTTCCTTTTAATTTATTTTTTTTGTTGAACGATAATTGCTTTAAAGAATTTTGTTGTTTTCTGTCAAACCTCAACATGAATCAGCCATAGGTGTACATATATCCCCTCCCTTTTGAACCTCCCTCCCATCTCCCCTCCCTATCCCATCCCTCTAGATTGATACAGAGCCCCTGTTTGAGTTTCCTGAGCCATACAGCAAATTTCTTTTGGCAATCTATTTTACCGATGGTAATGTAAGTTTCCATGCTACTCTTCCCATACGTCTCACCCTCTCTTCCCCTCTCCCCATGTCTATAAGTCTATTCTCTATGTCTGTTTCTCCATTCTGCCCTGTAAATAAATTCTTCAGTACCATTTTACTAGATTCCATATATGTGCATTAGAATATGATATTTATCTCTTTCTGACTCACTTCACTCTGTATAATAGGTTCTAGTTTCATACACCTCATCACAACTGACTCAAATGCATTCTTTTTGTGGCTGAGTGTATATATACCACAACTTCTTCATCCATTCATCTGTCAATGTACATCTAGGTTACTTCCATGTTTTAGCTATTGTAAATAGTGGTGCAATGAACAATGGGATACATGTGTATTTTTCAGTTTTGGTTTTCTCAGGGTATGCCTAGGTGTGGGATTGCTGGGTCATATGGTGGTTTTATTCCTAGCTTTTTAAGGAATCTCCATACTGTTTTCCATAGTGGCTGTATCAATTTACATTCCCACCAATAATGCAAGAGCGTTCCCTTTTCTCCACACCCTCTCCAGCATTTATTGTTGTAGACTTTTTGGTGATGGCCATTCTGATGGCCATTTGTTTTACATTTATCTAATAATGAGTGATGTTGAGCATCTTAGCATGTGTTTGTTAGCCATCCATCCATATGTCTTCTTTAGAGAAATGTCTCTTTATGTATTTTTCCCACTTTTTGATTGGGTTGTTTGTTTTTCTGGCATTGAATTGTATGAGCTGCTTGTATATTTTGGAAATGAATCCTTTGTCAGTTGTTTCATTTGCTGCTATTTTCTCCCATTTTGAGGGTTGTCTTGCTTGTAATTTCCTTTGCTGTGCAAAAGGTTTTAAGTTTAATCAGGTCCCACTTATTTACTTTTGTTTTTATTTCCGTTCCTCTAGGAGGTGGGTCATAGAAGATCTTGTTTCGATTTATTTCACCGAGTGTTCTGCCTATGTTTTCCTCTAAGAGTTTTATAGTTTCTGCTCTTACATTTAGGTCTTTAAACTATTTTGAATTTATCTTTGTGTATAGTGTTAGGAAGTGTTCTAATTTCATTCTTTTATGTGTAGCTGTTCAGTTTTCCTCAGCACCATTTATTGAAGAGGCTTTCTTTGCCCCATTGTATATTCTTGCCTCCTTTGTCAAAAATAAGGTACCCATAGGTGCATGGGTTTATTTTGGGGCTTTCTATCTTGTCCCATTGTTCTGTATTCCTGTTTTTGTGCCACTACCATACTGTCTTGATGACTGTAGCTTTGTAGTATAATCTGAAGTCAGGAAGGTTGATTCTTCCAGCTCCATTCTTCTTTCTCAAAACCCTTTTGGCTATTTGGGGTCTTTTATGTTTCTATATGAATTATAAAATATTTTGTTCTATTACCAAATATTTTGGTAATATTTCCAAATATTTTGTTCTATTACCAAAAATGCCATTGGTAATTCGATAGGGATCACAGTGAATCTGTAGATTGCATTTGGTAGTATAGTCATTTTCACTATATTGATTCTTTATACCCATGAACATGGAATATCTCCCCATCTGTTTGTGTCATCTTTGATTTCTTTCATCAATGTCTTATAATTTTCTGTGTACAGTTCTTTTGTCTCCTTAGATTAGTTTATTCCTAGATATTTAATTCTTTTTGTTACAGTGGTGAATGGGATTGATTCCTTAATTGCTCTTTCTGATTTTGCATTGTTAGTATGTAGAAATGCCATGATTTCTGTGTATTGAATTTGTATCCTGAAACTTTGCTAACTTCACTGATTCAGTTAAGTTCAGTTCAGTCACTCAGTCGTGTCCGACTCTTTGCAACCCCATGAACCTCATGCAGCACATGAGGCCTTCCTGTCCATCACCATCTCCCAGAGTTCACTGATTAGCTCTAGGAATTCTCTGATACTATCTTCAGGGTTTTCTATGTACAGTATCATGCCATCTGCAAACAGTGAGAGCTTTACTTATTTTATGATCTGTATTCCTTTTATTTCTTTTTCTTCACTGATTGCTGTAGCTAGAACTTCCAGAACTATGCTGAATAATAGTGGTGAAAGTGGACACTCTTGTCTTCTTCCTGATCTTAGGGGGAATGCTTTTGGTTTTTCACCATTGAGAATAATGTTTGCTGTAGGCTTATCATATATGGCCTTTACTATGTTGAGGTGGGTTCCTTCTATGCCCATTTTTTGATGAGTTTTAATCATAAATGGGTGCTAAATTTTATCAAAGGCTTTTCTGCCTCTATTGAGATTATCATATGGTTTTTATCTTTCAATTTGTTAATATGGTGTATCACATTGGTTGATTTGCATATATTGAGGAATCCTTGCATTCTTGGAATAAACCCAACTTGATCATGGTGTATGAGGTTTTTGATGGTTTGCTGAATTCTGTTTGCTAAAATTTTGTTGAGGATTTTTGCATCTATGTTCATCAGTGATATCGGCCTATAGTTTTCTTTTTTGTGTGTTGTCTTTGTCTGGTTTTGATAACAGGGTGATGGTGGCCTCATAGAATGAGTTTGGATGTGTTCCTTCCTCTGCAGTTTTTTGAAAGAGTTTTAGAAGAGTAGGCTTTAGCTATTCTCTAAATGTTTGATAGAATTCTCCTGTGAAGCCAGCTTTTGTTTTTTGGGAGATTTTTGATCACAGCTTGAATTTCAGTGCTTGTAATAGGGTTGTTCATAATTTCTATTTCTTCCTGGTTCAGTCTTGGAAGATTGAACTTTTCTAAGACTCTGCCCATTTCTTCTAGGTTATCCATTTTATAGCCATATAGTTGTTCATAATAGTCTCTTATAATCCTTTGTATTTATGCATTGTCTATTGTTACCTCTCCTTTTTAATTTCTAATTTTGTTGACTTCATTCTTCTCTCTTTTTTCCTTGATGAGTCTGGCTAAAGGCTTGTCCATTTTGTTTATCTTCTCAAAGGACCAGCTTTTACTTTTATTAATCATTACTATTGTTTCTTTCATTTCTTTTTCATTTATTTCTGCTTGGATCTTTATGATTTCTTTCCTTCCACTAATTTTCTTTGGTTCTTCTTTTTTTCAGTTGTTTAGGTGTAAAGTTAGGTTGTCTAATCGATGTTTCCCTTGTTTCTTGAGATAGGATTGTATTGCTATAAACTTCCCTCTTAGGATTGCTTTTGATGCATCCCATAGGTTTTGCCAACAAAGGTCCATCTAGTCAAAGCTATGGTTTTACCAGTAGTCATATATGGATGTGAGAGTTGGACTATAAAGAAAGCTGAGTGCTGTAGAATTGATGCTTTTGAACTGTGGTTTTGGAGAAGACTCTTGAGAGTCCTTTGGACTGCAAGGGGGTCCAATCAGTCCATCCTAAAGGAAATCAGTCCTGAATATTCATTGGAAGGACTGATGCTGAAGCTAAAACCAATACTTTGGCCAGCTGATGAGAAGAACTTATTCATTCTTGTAATCTTCTTTATTTTAAGGTCTGTTTTGTGTGATATGAGGATTGCTACTCCAGCTTTCTTTTGCTTCCCATTTGCATGGAATATATGTTTCCATCCTCTCTCTTTTAGTCTATATGTGTCATCACATATGGAGTGGATTTTTTGTAGACAGCATATGTATGGATCTTGTTTTTGTATCCATTTAGTCAGTATGTGTCTTTTGGTTGGAGCACTTAAGCAATTAACATTTACAGTAATTATTGATGTATATGTTCCTATTGCCATTTTCTTAATTGTTTGAGGTTGATTTTGTAGATCTTTTTTCTTCTCTTGTATTTCTTGACTATATAAGTCTGTTTAACGTTTGTTGTAAAGCTGGTTTGGTGATTCTGAATTCTCTTAACTTTTTCTTGACTGGAAAGCTTTTTGTTTCTCCATCAACTTTGAATGAGATCCTTGCCAGATACAGTAATCTTGGTTGTAGATTTTTCCCTTTCAGTACTTTAAATATATCCTGCCATTCCCTTCTGGCTTGCAGAGTTTCTGCTGAAAGATCAGCTGTTAAGCATTTGGGGTTTCCCTGGTATGTTACTTGTTGTTTCTCCCTTGCTGCTTTTAATATTCTTTCTTTGTGTTTAGTCTTTGTTAGTTTGATTAGTATGTGTCTTGGTGTGTTTCTCCTTGGGTTTATCCTGAATGAGACTCTTTGTGCCTCTTGGAGTTGATTAACTATTTCCTTTTCCATGTTGGGGAAATTTTAAACTACAATCTCTTCAAAAATTTTCTCAGACCCTTTCTTTTTCTCTTCTTCTTCTGGGACCCCCTATAATTTGAATGTTGGTGCATTTGATATTGTCCCAGAGGACTCTGAGACTATCCTCAGTTCTTTAAATTGTTTTTACTGTATTCTGCTCTTCAGAAGTTATTTCCACCATTATCTCTTCCAGCTCACCAATTCGTTCTTCTGCTTCAGATATTCTACTGTTGATTCCTTCTAGAGTATTTTTAATTTCAGTAATTGTGTTTTTTGTCTCTGTATGTTTATCCTTTAATTCGTCTAGGTCTTTGTTAATTGATTCTTGCATTTTCTCCATTTTGTTTTCAAGGTTTTTGATCATCTTTACTATCATTATTCTGAATTCTTTTTCAGGTAGTTTGCCTATTTCCTCTTCCTTTATTTGGACTTCTGTGTTCCTAGTTTGTTCCTTCATTTGTTTAGTATTTCTCTCCCTTTTCATTAATTTTTTTAAAAGTTATTGTGTTTGAGGTCTCCTTTTCCCAGGCTTTAAGGTTGAATTCTTTGTTCCTTATGGTTTCTTCTCTCCTAAGATTGGTCCAGTGGTCTATGTAAGGTTTGTATAGGGCAAGATTTGTATTGAGTTTTTGTTTGTTTGTTTGTTTTTGTTCCGATGGGCAAGGCTGCATGAGGTGGTAATACTGTCTGCTGATGATTGGGTTTGTATTTTTGTTTTGTTTGTTGTTTAGATAAGGCATTCTGCACAGGGTGTTACTGGTGGTTGGTTGATGCTGGGTCTTGTTTTCCTTTGTGTAAGTTCTCACTATGTGATACTCCCTAGGGTTAGTTCCCTCATAGTCTAGGGTCATGGAGTCAGTGCTCCTATTCCAGAGGCTCAGGGCTTGATCTCTGGTCATGAACAAATATTCCACAAGTGGTTTATTATGGCATTAAGTGAGATTAAAACAAATATCCAAAGTAAGAAACCAAAGACGAATGCCAGACGAATGGCAGTTACAAAATTAGGCAAATAGTAATTTTAAAAATGGAAATACATATACACCCATGAGCAAAGTCAAAACAGTCCAAAAAAATTAAGTACAGTAAATCGACCTGGCGAACAAAGGAAATAAAAAATTATATTTACCAGTTAAGATCAAAACTCACTAAAGCACAAACTGGAAAACAAAACCAACCAAGGTTCCAATTGGGTAATAAAGCAATGAAAACAAAACTAACATATATGTTGAGAGGAAAGGACAGAAAGAAAAGAAAGAAAAAATAGATATGCAAAGTTAAATAGAGGTAGATGAAGAAGATTTATATATATTAAAAATTAATTGCAAAGGGAAAAGAAGAGTAGGAAAAGCAGAGGAATAAATGTAGAAAAATATAATACGTTTAAAAAATTAAAAGTTAACATTATAAAAAAGAGAAAAGAAAAAATAAATGTAAGAAAAAGAAAAAAGGGGAAAAAAGGAAAACTCCACAGATGTGCAAAAGCTCAACAAAGATGCAGAGGTTTATAACAACAATAAAAAGTGTGACTAAATATACATATATACATATATACCCATAAGCAAAATCAAAACAGTCCAACAAAATTAAGGTACAATAAATTGACTTGGTGAAAAAAGGAAACCAAAAAGTTTTATCTACCAGAACAAAACCAACTGAAGCACAAACTGGCAAACAAAACTAAAGCAAGGTACTCATTGGTGAATCAGTTCAGTTCAGTTCAGTTCAGTCACTCAGTCATGTCCGACTCTTTGCGACCCCATGAATCACAGCACGCCAGGCCTCCCTGTCCATCACCAATGCCCGGAGTTCACTCAGACTCACATCCATCGAGTCAGTGATGCCATCCAGCCATCTCATCCTCAGTCATCCCCTTCTCCTCCTACCCCCAATCCCTCCCAGCATCAGAGTCTTTTCCAATGAGTCAACTCTTCGCATGAGGTGGCCAAAGGACTGGAGTTTCAGCTTTAGCATCATTCCTTCCAAAGAAATCCCAGGGCTAATCTCCTTCAGAATGGACTGGTTGGATCTCCTTGCAGTCCAAGGGACTCTCAAGAGCCTTCTCCAACATCACATTTCAAAAGCATCAATTCTTTGGTGCTCAGCCTTCTTCACAGTCCAACTCTCACATCCATACATGACTACTGGAAAAACCATAACCTTGACTAGACAGAGCTTAGTCGGCAAAGTAATGTCTCTGCTTTTGAATATGCTATCTAGGTTGGTCATAACTTTTCTTCCAAGGAGTATGCGTCTTTTAATTTCATGGCTGCAGTCACCATCTGCAGTGATTTTAGAGCCCCCCAAAATAACGTCTGACACTGTTTCCACTGTTTCCCCATCTATTTCCCATAACAAATATGTTGAGAGGAATGGAAAGAAAGAATATACAAAGTTAAATAGAGGTAGATAAAGAAGATTTATATATATTGCCATCTCCAGGGGGAACTTCCCAACCCAGAAACTGAACCCAAGTCTCCCGTATTGCAGGCAGATGCTTTACCAACTGAGCTATACAATAAAGAAAGCTAAGAACTGAAGAACTGATGCTTTTGAACTGTGGTGTTGGAGAAGACTCTTGAAAGTCCCTTGGGCTGCAAGGAGATCCAACCAGTCTATCCTAAAGGAAATCAGTCCTGATATCATTGGAAAGAGGGATGTTGATGCTGAAACTCCAATACTTTGGCCACCTGTGAAGAACAGACTCATGGGAAAAGAGTCTGATGCTGGGAAAGATTGAAGGTGGTAGAAGAAGGGGATGACAGAGGATGAGATGGTTAGATGGCATCATCAATGCAGTGGATATGAGTTTGAGTAGGCTCCGGGAGTTGGTGATGGACTGGGAAGCCTGGCATGCTGCAGTCCATGGGGTTGCAAAGAGTTGGACATGACTGAGCCACTGAACTGAACTGATAAATATATTAAGGATTATCTGAAAGGGGAAAAGAACAGTAGGGAAAGCAAACAAAGCAATAAATGTAGAAAAAATAATTGATTTCAAAAATTAAAAATAGAGAAAAGAAAAAAAAAAAAGAGGAAAACTCTCCATAACTGCAAAGCCCAACATAGAGGCAGAAGTTTATAACAAAAATAAAAAATGTGACTAAGAAAAAAAAGAAAAAAAAACTCAAAAGCTTAATTAGATTTCATAGTGCTAATAAAATTGGCAACTACAACAGAGCGAGGGACAGGGAAAAAAAGAAAAGAAAAGAAAAATCCAAAAGAATCTACAGAATAAGTCAAAACATAAGAATAATAAATGTTTTTCTTGAGTCACTGCTGTCAGAGTCCTTTCCCTCGCTGGGAGTCACAGTTCACCTCACCTCCCTAGGATGCCCTCTCACACTGTGCTGATCTTTGGACCTGCTGTTTGGGCAGCTTAGATTCTAATCTGGCCCTATTCCTCTGTATTCTTGACCCCAATGTTCACAGCTATCAGAACTAGAGTATTTTCCTTTGTGAGAGCTCTCAGTGACCTTTTTTATATTCCATAGACACAGAGTCTGCCTAGTTGATCGTGTGGATATAATCTGCAGCTGGTATGGCTGGTGGGAAGGTTTTGAGTCTTCTTCCTTAGCCATACTGCCCCTGGGTTTCAATTGTGGTTTTATTTCTCTCTCTGCATATGGTTCGCCCACTTGGGTTTGCTCCTGAGGCTGCCCTGGAGGACTTGGGTTTGCCTCTGTGAGGGCTAGGTGTGGAGAGGGTGCAGCATTTTGGGTCATAGGGGTTCTGGCAGCACCAGGTACTCAGGGGGGTTGGCGGCTAGGACTGCAAGAAATTATAGTGCTCTAGAAGGGTATGGCAACCAGTATTGGCCAATACACTCCAGCATTCTTGATTGGAGAATCCCCCTCCCTGACAGAGAATCCTGGCAGGCCACAGTCTAGAGACAGAGAGTCGCAAAGAGTTGGACACTACCGAAGTGACCCTATGCGCATAGGTGTAAGACTTTTTTTGCCTGTGGCAGCTCTGCCCCAGTGAGAGTTAAGCATGAAGGTGGCACAGCTGCTTGGCTTGCAGGGACCCTGGCAGCACCAAGTCCAAGGGACATGGACTGCCTCCACTGCAGGAGTTATGGCCCCATCAGAGTCTTTTATTGAGCCTCTTGTAGCTGGCAGCCATCAGAAGGCCTCTTTGGCCAGTCTTTCTCTGTAGCTCCGCCCATTCAGGCCCTTAGAGGGCTTCCTTGCCTGGGGTCCTTCTCTGTTGTTCAGCATGTCAGGCACATAGAGGGGGCCCCCTGGATGGGGTCCTACTCTGTAGATTGGTGTGTCAGGCACTTAAAGGGGCACTGTTGGTGGAGTCCTACTCTAGTCCAGTGCATCAGGTGTTTGCTGGGCCAGCCTCTCTATTGTTCAGCTGCCAGTGCTGGCACTGTGGGGAGAGAGGCTAGGGTCATGGCTCCACCCTCTATGCGTGACTCAGCAGTATCACCTTGCTTCCATGGCTGCCCCGCTTTCCTCCACAGGCATTTTCCACCACAGTCCCCTCCCTCACATCCCCTTGATCCGTCTCTCCACAGTCAGCAGCACCCCTTGCCCAGGGATCGCTCCACAATCCCTAAACTCCAGCTCCCAGCCGCTGCACCTTCCAGGGGATCTGTGTCCCTGTCTGGGGTATGTATGGCTATAGCAAGCACTGTCTGAGTCTCATTCCATTTAGGCTGCCACAGATCAGCTGTTTCACTCTCAGCCATAAATGTTTCTCCTCTGACTCAGATAATTGCCTCGATGTGGGGATCGGACCCCTGCTTCAGTTTCCCCACCTGCCGAGGGCAGGTCCAGTCCTACTAACACTCCTGTTTTTGCCCCTAGTTCCTTTATCTTACCAAGTTTTGTGTGGATCTATTTATTCTTTTCCACTGGTCAGGTACTTCTGGCCGCTCTCAGCTGGTGTTCTGCATGTCTGAAGGTGTATTCCTGATGTATCCATGGAGAGAGATGTACTCCACGTTCACCTACTCCTCCGCCATCTTGTTCTTTCCTAGAAGGACAATTATTAAATAAGTGAATTCTGTAGTTAAAAGTTTACCAGACTTCATAAAGCATATTATTGCAATCTTAAATTCTTCCAGAGAGTAGAAAAACTGGGTGTATTTCCCCAACCCACACAACTCATTTTTTGAAATAGAGATAACTTTAAAAAATAAAATGACAAAAAAAAAATAATGGATGGTTTCTTTTGAGAATGTAGACAACCAATACAATATTGTAAAGTAATTAACCTCCAATTAAAATAAATTTATATTTTTAAAAAGTCTAAACAAAATATTAGAGAAATAAATCCATCAGGATATATAAAAGGAAAATCTATCATGACATGTTGGGTTAATTCCAGGAGTGCAACTCTAGGACATATACAGGCATACCTTGTTTTAGTGTGCTTCACTTTGTTGTATTTTATTACCAGTTTATTGTGGCAGTCCTGAATCATTCAAGTCTACAAGCACCATTTTCCCAACAGCATTTGCTCACTTCATGTTTCTGTGTAACATTGTGTAATTCTCACAGTATTTCAAATTTTTTCATTATTATTATATTTTTATGGCAATATGTGATTAGTGATCTTTGATGTTACTACTGTAATTATTTTGGCATTTTAAGGCAATAAAAGTTTTTTTTCTTTTTGGCTATGCTGGGTTTTTGTTGTGGTGCATGGACATTTTTTGAGGCACACAGTCTTCTCTGGTTGTGGTTCATGGACCTCTCTAGCTGTGATGCTAGGGTTCATTAGTTGTAGTGTGCAGGCTCTCTAGTTGTGTGGAGTGTGGGCTCAGTGTTGCAGCCCACAGACTTCTCTAGTTGTGGCAAGCAGGCTTGGTTGCCGCACAGCATATGGGATGTTAGTTCCCTGACCAGAGAATCGAACTCATGTTCCCTGCATTGGAAGGCAGATTCTTTACCACTGGACCTGCAGTAAAGTATTTTTGAATTAAGGTATGTACAAACACAGGGAATATGGTCAATATTTCATAATAACTAACAATAAATGGAATATAACCTTTAAAACTAGTGAAGTACTGTGTTGTATACCTGAAACTTACACAAAATTGTGCATCAATTGTACCTCAGTAAAAAATACAGTAAAGGGAAAAAAATTAAAGAATGTACATTTTTTTAAAGACATAATGTTTTTGCACACCTGGGGCTTCCCGAGTGGTGCTAGTGGCAAAGAACCTTCCTGCCAATATGGGTTCAATCCCTGAGTCAGGAAGATGCCCTGGAGGCAGGCATGGCAACCCACTCCAGTATTGTTGCCTGGAGAATACCATGGATAGAAGATCCTGGTGGCCTACAATCTATAGGGTCATACAGAGTCAGACATGACTGAATGCGAGTACCCACGCATTATTGCACGCTTAATAGACTTCAATAAAAAAAATAGACTATAGTAGAGTGCAAACATAACTTCTTTTTTTAGCCATTCCACAGAGCATGCAGGATCCTAGTTCCTTGATTCGGGATCAAAATCCCATACCTCCTGCAGTAGACATGCAGAGCCCCAACCACTGGCCCATCAGTAAAGTCCCCAAACATAGCATTTATATGCACTGGGAAACCAAAAAATTTATGTGATTCACTTTATTGAGATATTCACTTTATTGTATTGTTCTAGAAACAAGCCTGCAAGGTACATCTGTATAAATATAATTTACTATATTAATAGATTTAAGGAAAAGAACTTATGCTCCTCTCAGTAAGGAGCATTTCACAGAATAATACATCAGTAACTCTCTGACAATTAATTTGATCTCCTTAGGGTCTGAAACATTTATTAAAAAAAGAAATAATCAATAAATTTTATGTCTCATATTTCAGTTTGGTTCAGTTCAGTAGCTCAGTCATGTCGGAATCTTTGCAACCCCATGGACTGCAGCACGCCAGGCCTCCCTGTCCATCACCAACTCTCAGAGCTTGCTTAAACTCATGTCCATTGAGTCGGTGATGCCATCCAACCATCTCATCCTCTGTCGTCCCCTTGTCCTCCCACCTTCAGTCTTTCCCAGCTTCAGGGTCTTTTCCAATGAGTCACTTCTTTGCATCAGGTAGTCAAAGTATTGGAGTTTTGGCTTCAGCATCAGTTCTTTCCGTGAGTATTCAAGACTGATTTCCTTTAGGATGGGCTNTCGGCAAAGTAATGTCTCTGCTTTTGAATATGCTATCTAGGTTGGTCATAACTTTTCTTCCAAGGAGTATGCGTCTTTTAATTTCATGGCTGCAGTCACCATCTGCAGTGATTTTAGAGCCCCCCAAAATAACGTCTGACACTGTTTCCACTGTTTCCCCATCTATTTCCCATAACAAATATGTTGAGAGGAATGGAAAGAAAGAATATACAAAGTTAAATAGAGGTAGATAAAGAAGATTTATATATATTGCCATCTCCAGGGGGAACTTCCCAACCCAGAAACTGAACCCAAGTCTCCCGTATTGCAGGCAGATGCTTTACCAACTGAGCTATACAATAAAGAAAGCTAAGAACTGAAGAACTGATGCTTTTGAACTGTGGTGTTGGAGAAGACTCTTGAAAGTCCCTTGGGCTGCAAGGAGATCCAACCAGTCTATCCTAAAGGAAATCAGTCCTGATATCATTGGAAAGAGGGATGTTGATGCTGAAACTCCAATACTTTGGCCACCTGTGAAGAACAGACTCATGGGAAAAGAGTCTGATGCTGGGAAAGATTGAAGGTGGTAGAAGAAGGGGATGACAGAGGATGAGATGGTTAGATGGCATCATCAATGCAGTGGATATGAGTTTGAGTAGGCTCCGGGAGTTGGTGATGGACTGGGAAGCCTGGCATGCTGCAGTCCATGGGGTTGCAAAGAGTTGGACATGACTGAGCCACTGAACTGAACTGATAAATATATTAAGGATTATCTGAAAGGGGAAAAGAACAGTAGGGAAAGCAAACAAAGCAATAAATGTAGAAAAAATAATTGATTTCAAAAATTAAAAATAGAGAAAAGAAAAAAAAAAAAGAGGAAAACTCTCCATAACTGCAAAGCCCAACATAGAGGCAGAAGTTTATAACAAAAATAAAAAATGTGACTAAGAAAAAAAAGAAAAAAAAACTCAAAAGCTTAATTAGATTTCATAGTGCTAATAAAATTGGCAACTACAACAGAGCGAGGGACAGGGAAAAAAAGAAAAGAAAAGAAAAATCCAAAAGAATCTACAGAATAAGTCAAAACATAAGAATAATAAATGTTTTTCTTGAGTCACTGCTGTCAGAGTCCTTTCCCTCGCTGGGAGTCACAGTTCACCTCACCTCCCTAGGATGCCCTCTCACACTGTGCTGATCTTTGGACCTGCTGTTTGGGCAGCTTAGATTCTAATCTGGCCCTATTCCTCTGTATTCTTGACCCCAATGTTCACAGCTATCAGAACTAGAGTATTTTCCTTTGTGAGAGCTCTCAGTGACCTTTTTTATATTCCATAGACACAGAGTCTGCCTAGTTGATCGTGTGGATATAATCTGCAGCTGGTATGGCTGGTGGGAAGGTTTTGAGTCTTCTTCCTTAGCCATACTGCCCCTGGGTTTCAATTGTGGTTTTATTTCTCTCTCTGCATATGGTTCGCCCACTTGGGTTTGCTCCTGAGGCTGCCCTGGAGGACTTGGGTTTGCCTCTGTGAGGGCTAGGTGTGGAGAGGGTGCAGCATTTTGGGTCATAGGGGTTCTGGCAGCACCAGGTACTCAGGGGGGTTGGCGGCTAGGACTGCAAGAAATTATAGTGCTCTAGAAGGGTATGGCAACCAGTATTGGCCAATACACTCCAGCATTCTTGATTGGAGAATCCCCCTCCCTGACAGAGAATCCTGGCAGGCCACAGTCTAGAGACAGAGAGTCGCAAAGAGTTGGACACTACCGAAGTGACCCTATGCGCATAGGTGTAAGACTTTTTTTGCCTGTGGCAGCTCTGCCCCAGTGAGAGTTAAGCATGAAGGTGGCACAGCTGCTTGGCTTGCAGGGACCCTGGCAGCACCAAGTCCAAGGGACATGGACTGCCTCCACTGCAGGAGTTATGGCCCCATCAGAGTCTTTTATTGAGCCTCTTGTAGCTGGCAGCCATCAGAAGGCCTCTTTGGCCAGTCTTTCTCTGTAGCTCCGCCCATTCAGGCCCTTAGAGGGCTTCCTTGCCTGGGGTCCTTCTCTGTTGTTCAGCATGTCAGGCACATAGAGGGGGCCCCCTGGATGGGGTCCTACTCTGTAGATTGGTGTGTCAGGCACTTAAAGGGGCACTGTTGGTGGAGTCCTACTCTAGTCCAGTGCATCAGGTGTTTGCTGGGCCAGCCTCTCTATTGTTCAGCTGCCAGTGCTGGCACTGTGGGGAGAGAGGCTAGGGTCATGGCTCCACCCTCTATGCGTGACTCAGCAGTATCACCTTGCTTCCATGGCTGCCCCGCTTTCCTCCACAGGCATTTTCCACCACAGTCCCCTCCCTCACATCCCCTTGATCCGTCTCTCCACAGTCAGCAGCACCCCTTGCCCAGGGATCGCTCCACAATCCCTAAACTCCAGCTCCCAGCCGCTGCACCTTCCAGGGGATCTGTGTCCCTGTCTGGGGTATGTATGGCTATAGCAAGCACTGTCTGAGTCTCATTCCATTTAGGCTGCCACAGATCAGCTGTTTCACTCTCAGCCATAAATGTTTCTCCTCTGACTCAGATAATTGCCTCGATGTGGGGATCGGACCCCTGCTTCAGTTTCCCCACCTGCCGAGGGCAGGTCCAGTCCTACTAACACTCCTGTTTTTGCCCCTAGTTCCTTTATCTTACCAAGTTTTGTGTGGATCTATTTATTCTTTTCCACTGGTCAGGTACTTCTGGCCGCTCTCAGCTGGTGTTCTGCATGTCTGAAGGTGTATTCCTGATGTATCCATGGAGAGAGATGTACTCCACGTTCACCTACTCCTCCGCCATCTTGTTCTTTCCTAGAAGGACAATTATTAAATAAGTGAATTCTGTAGTTAAAAGTTTACCAGACTTCATAAAGCATATTATTGCAATCTTAAATTCTTCCAGAGAGTAGAAAAACTGGGTGTATTTCCCCAACCCACACAACTCATTTTTTGAAATAGAGATAACTTTAAAAAATAAAATGACAAAAAAAAAATAATGGATGGTTTCTTTTGAGAATGTAGACAACCAATACAATATTGTAAAGTAATTAACCTCCAATTAAAATAAATTTATATTTTTAAAAAGTCTAAACAAAATATTAGAGAAATAAATCCATCAGGATATATAAAAGGAAAATCTATCATGACATGTTGGGTTAATTCCAGGAGTGCAACTCTAGGACATATACAGGCATACCTTGTTTTAGTGTGCTTCACTTTGTTGTATTTTATTACCAGTTTATTGTGGCAGTCCTGAATCATTCAAGTCTACAAGCACCATTTTCCCAACAGCATTTGCTCACTTCATGTTTCTGTGTAACACTGTGTAATTCTCACAGTATTTCAAATTTTTTCATTATTATTATATTTTTATGGCAATATGTGATTAGTGATCTTTGATGTTACTACTGTAATTATTTTGGCATTTTAAGGCAATAAAAGTTTTTTTTCTTTTTGGCTATGCTGGGTTTTTGTTGTGGTGCATGGACATTTTTTGAGGCACACAGTCTTCTCTGGTTGTGGTTCATGGACCTCTCTAGCTGTGATGCTAGGGTTCATTAGTTGTAGTGTGCAGGCTCTCTAGTTGTGTGGAGTGTGGGCTCAGTGTTGCAGCCCACAGACTTCTCTAGTTGTGGCAAGCAGGCTTGGTTGCCGCACAGCATATGGGATGTTAGTTCCCTGACCAGAGAATCGAACTCATGTTCCCTGCATTGGAAGGCAGATTCTTTACCACTGGACCTGCAGTAAAGTATTTTTGAATTAAGGTATGTACAAACACAGGGAATATGGTCAATATTTCATAATAACTAACAATAAATGGAATATAACCTTTAAAACTAGTGAAGTACTGTGTTGTATACCTGAAACTTACACAAAATTGTGCATCAATTGTACCTCAGTAAAAAATACAGTAAAGGGAAAAAAATTAAAGAATGTACATTTTTTTAAAGACATAATGTTTTTGCACACCTGGGGCTTCCCGAGTGGTGCTAGTGGCAAAGAACCTTCCTGCCAATATGGGTTCAATCCCTGAGTCAGGAAGATGCCCTGGAGGCAGGCATGGCAACCCACTCCAGTATTGTTGCCTGGAGAATACCATGGATAGAAGATCCTGGTGGCCTACAATCTATAGGGTCATACAGAGTCAGACATGACTGAATGCGAGTACCCACGCATTATTGCACGCTTAATAGACTTCAATAAAAAAAATAGACTATAGTAGAGTGCAAACATAACTTCTTTTTTTAGCCATTCCACAGAGCATGCAGGATCCTAGTTCCTTGATTCGGGATCAAAATCCCATACCTCCTGCAGTAGACATGCAGAGCCCCAACCACTGGCCCATCAGTAAAGTCCCCAAACATAGCATTTATATGCACTGGGAAACCAAAAAATTTATGTGATTCACTTTATTGAGATATTCACTTTATTGTATTGTTCTAGAAACAAGCCTGCAAGGTACATCTGTATAAATATAATTTACTATATTAATAGATTTAAGGAAAAGAACTTATGCTCCTCTCAGTAAGGAGCATTTCACAGAATAATACATCAGTAACTCTCTGACAATTAATTTGATCTCCTTAGGGTCTGAAACATTTATTAAAAAAAGAAATAATCAATAAATTTTATGTCTCATATTTCAGTTTGGTTCAGTTCAGTAGCTCAGTCATGTCGGAATCTTTGCAACCCCATGGACTGCAGCACGCCAGGCCTCCCTGTCCATCACCAACTCTCAGAGCTTGCTTAAACTCATGTCCATTGAGTCGGTGATGCCATCCAACCATCTCATCCTCTGTCGTCCCCTTGTCCTCCCACCTTCAGTCTTTCCCAGCTTCAGGGTCTTTTCCAATGAGTCACTTCTTTGCATCAGGTAGTCAAAGTATTGGAGTTTTGGCTTCAGCATCAGTTCTTTCCGTGAGTATTCAAGACTGATTTCCTTTAGGATGGGCTGGTTGGATTTCCTTGCAGTCCAAGGGACTCTCAAGAGTCTTCTCCAACACCACAGTTCAAAAGCATCTATTCTTGGGTGCTGAGCTTTCTTTATGGTCCAACTCTCACATCCATACATGACTACTGGAAAAACCACAGTCTTGACTAGGTGAACCTTTGTTGGCAATGTAATGTCTCTGCTTTTTAATATGATGTTTAGGTTGGCCATAACTTTTCTTCTAAGGAATAAGCATCTTTTAGTTTCATGGCTGCAGTAACCATCTGCAGTGATTTTGGAGCCCCCCAAAATAAAGTCTGCCACTGTTTCTACCATTTCCCCATCTATTTGCCATGAAGTGATGGGACTGGATGCCATGACCTTATTTTTTTTTGAATGTTGAGCTTTAAGCCAGCTTTTTCACTCTCCTCTTTCACATTCATCAAGAGGCTCTTTAGTTCCTCTTCACTTTCTGCCATAAGGGTGGTGTCATCTGCATATCTAACGCTGTTGACATTTCTCCCTTCAATCTTGATTCCAGCTTGTGCTTCATCCAGCCCAGCATTTCACATGATGTACTCTGTATATAAGTTAATTAAGCAAGGTGACAGTACACAGTCTTGATGTACTCCTTTCCCAATTTGGAACCAGTCCATTGTTACATATCCAGTTCTAACTGTTGCTTCTTGACCTGCATACAGATTTCTCAGGAGGCAGGTAAGGTGGTTTGGTATTCCCATCTCTTGAAAAATGTTTCACAGTTTCTTGTGATCCACACAGTCAAAGGCTTTAGCATAGTCAATGAAGCTAAAGTAGATGTTTCTCTGGAATTCTCTTGCTTTTTCTGTGACCCAGTGGATTTTGGCAATTTGAACTCTGGTTCCTCTGCCTTTTCTAAATCCAATTGAACATCTGGAAGGTCTTGGTTCACATACTGTTGAAGCCTGGCTTGGAGAATTTTGAGCATTACTTTGCTAGCATGTGAGATGAGTACAGTTGTGCAGAAGTTTGAACATTCTTTGGCATTGCCTTTCTTTGGGATTGGAATGAAAACTGACCTTTTGCAGTCCTGTGGCCACTGCTGAGTTTTCCAAATTTGCTGGCATATTGAGTGCAGGACTTTCACAACATCATCTTTTAGGATTTGAAATAGCTCGACCGGAATTCCATCATCTCCACTAGCTTTACTCATAGTGATGCTTCCTAAGGCCCGCTTGACTTCACACGCCAGGATGTGTGGCTCTAAGTGAATGATCACACCATCGTGGTTATCTCAGTCATTAAAATCTTTCTTGCATAGTTCTGTGTGTTCTTCTCACCTCTTCTTACTATCTTCTGCTTCTGTTAGGTCCATACCATTTCTATTCTTTATTGTGCCCATCTTTGCATGAAATGTTCCCTTGGTATCTCTAATTTTCTTGAAGAGATCTCTAGTCTTTCCCATTCTATTGTTTTCTTCTATTTCTTCACACTGTTCACTGAGAAAGGCTTTCTTATTATCTCCTTGTTATTTTTTGGAACTCTGAATTCAGAGGGATATATCTTTCCTTTTCTCCTTTGCCTTTGCTTCTTTTCTTTTCTCAGCTATTTGTATGGCCTCTTCAGACAACCATTTTGCCATTTTGCATTTTCGTTCTTGGGAATGTGTTTGATCACTGCCTCCTGTACAATGTCAGGAACCTCTGTCCATAGTTCTTCAGGCACTCTGTCTATCAGATCTAGTCCCTTAAATCTATTTCTCATTTCCACTGTATAGTCATAAGGGATTTGATTTAGGTCATACCTGAATTGTCTAGTGGTTTTCCCTACTCTCTTCAATTTAAGTCTGAATTTGACAATAAGGAGTTCATGATCTGAACCACAGTCAGTTCTTGATCTTGTTTTTGCAGACTGTATAGAACTTTTCCATCTTTGGCTGCAAAAAATATAATCAGTCTGATTTCAGTATTGACCATCTGTGAATGTCCATGTGTAGAGTTTTCTCTTATGTTGTTGGAAGAGGTTGTTTGCTATGATCAGTGCAGTCTCTTGGCAAAACTCTGTTAATCTTTACCTTGCTTCATTTTGTACTCTAAGGCCAAATTTGCCTGTTACTTCAGTTATCTCGTGACTTCCTACTTTTGCATTCCAGTCCCCTATATTGAAAAGGACATCCTTTGTTTTGGTGTTACTTCTAGAAGGTCTTGTAGGTCTTCATAGAACTGTTCATCTTCAGTTTCTTTGGCATTAGTGATTGGGGCATGGACTTGGATTACTGTGATATTGAATGGTTTGCCTTGGAAACAATCAGAGATCATTCTGTTATTTTTGAGACTGCATCCAAGTACTGTATTTCTCTCTTGAAGAGAGTACTCTTGTCTCTGTAGAAGAGAGTACTGGACTCTCTTGTTGACTATGAGGCCTACTCCATTTCTTCTAAGGGGTTCTTGCCCACAGTAGTAGATATAAAGGTCATCTGAATTAAATTCACCCTTTCTGATACATTTTAGTTCACTGATTCCTAAAATATCAATATTCACTCTTGCCATCTCCTGTTTGATCTCTTCCAATTTACCTTGATTCATGAACCTGACATTCCAGATTCCTATGCAATATTGTTCTTTACAGCATCAGATTTTACTTCCATTACCAGTCAAATCCATTATTGGGCATTGTTTTCACTTTGGCTCGGCATCTTCATTCTTTCTAGAGCTATTTCTCTACTCTTCTCCAGTAGCATATTGGGCACTTACCAACCTAGGGAGTTCATCTTTCAGTATCATATCTTTTTTCCTTTTCATACTGTCCATGCCTTTTCATTCCTTCCTGTTAATATGCAGATATTGTGAATTTAAGTTTATTTAACATTAAAACTGATAATTTCATTAAAAATTATATCTATACATATATCTTCATTGTAGAAAGTAAAAATATACAGAAAAGCACAAAAAAGAACATTATCCATAATTCCACAACTCCTAACATTTCCATGCATATCCTTCCAATAGTTTTGTTTATGTGTGTATTTATGTAATTTACATGAATGTGACTATATTATGTACTCTACTCTTTTGTAACCTCTTATTTGCATTTATCAATCATAAATATTTGTCATGATACATCCCTAACAACTCTATACATTATCATTTAGTGGCTGTATTGAATTATATCAAATGACTATTGTAGTTCAGGGGACATGAGACAGCAATTTCACCCCGCTATACTTGGAGCCCAGATAGATGGCAGCTCTAGTCTTGAGTTAAGGGAAGAAAATAAGAGGGCTGTGAAAATCTGGGAATGACTATTAACATGCCGATAATTTAAGCAACTTATTCCAAGGTTTTGAAATGATTTAATGAGACAGTACCACCTGTATGTGATTTGTATGCTATGCTGTGCTCGGTTGTGTCTGACTTTTTGTGACCGCATGGTAGCCCACCAGGCTCTGCTGTCCATGGGATTTTCTCAGCAAGAATTCTAGAACAGGTTGCCATGCCCTCCTCCAGGGGATCTTTCTACCCCAGGGATTGAGCCCTGGGTCTCCTGTGTCTCCTGCATTCCAGGCAGATTCTTTACCACTGAGCTACTCGGGAAGCCCATTGTAGTAAAGAAATCTTATAGTTTAAGACCCTGTGGATTTGAGAGGAGAGGAAAAGAGAAGAGATAAGAGAAAGAGAGAAGACAGAATTAAACTATAAACCTAGGGATTTTTATTTCCTAGACATAGTAAGGGCTAAATATTAGCCCAGCAGTAATTGTGGTAGAGAACTCATTTCATGTAGAATTATCATAGATGCATTTTCCTAGCAAATACTAATCTTTACTAACCTTCACCTCACAATAAACAAGTTTAGTGTTGGTCTTCAGAAAAGAAAGATTTTATTGGCAGCCATGTAGTCTGGATAGAATGTCTTACAGAAATCATAAAGCATGCCTTGACTAGTAATCATGATGACAAACATAGAATAGCTTTCGGGCATTGAAAGGAACACAGTAAACTCCCTAAAATTAGCCATCTCTGTTTTCTTCCTCAATGTGAAACTGACTTTCCACAACTTACAACTCAGTGTGACCTCTATGTTAGACAATTAGTGAAATAGAATGGGCTGAGAAGTTGGAAGTTTCTCCATTATCTGTGTTTATATACTTGGATGGACTTTTCCATGGTTCTTTTTTCATTATCAAACTTTCAAAATGGTTAATAATGAAAGATGTTAGGGTGAATCATTGGGCTATTCAATGGTTATTAAAATCTGCTGCCTTCCCTGGGTGTCTCTTCCAGCCCTAGCATTTTGTGTATTGAAAAGAACATTGCCTGAAGGGGAAACACTTGGACAAATAGTACACTTGGAAACAATCCAACTAAAAACTTTGAGGCATGTTCCTGACCCAAATAGGAACATATCCTATTGTCTTTTTGCCCCAGTTTTGCTTGATTTGTAATATCTGAAGTGTTGCAGTTTTGAATAAGTTGCAGTCTAATTTAAACCAACCTAGACTGTAAATGTACTTTGGCAGTTTATAAATTAGACAGGTCAAAAGACATAAAACAGAGAATCTTAGAGAATATTTAAAACCATCAACCAGGGCAGACTCTAACATAGTACATTGAACCTAGTAGGCATTTAGTAAATACTCGTTAAATTGAACTGAATGGTTTCATAAAACAGTGTTCTGTTTTACTGTTTAGCTAAAACTATCTTCAGTGGCTTTCTATTAGTGAGGAATCCTAGTTCAAAATCTTCTTTCCTTTCTGTACCCAGCAGTAGTCACCAGCTTTATTTCATCCTACCTATTGTCATTTCTCCTTCACAATGGCCAAATAGATAAAAGGCCTCCCATGCTCTTGACTACCCATACTACAAGAGGAATGCTCTCATTTCAACTTAACCAAACAGTTCACACCCTTCCACTTACAGTCTGGGTTCCACATCCTCAAATTATTCTGCCCTGACACTACCTCCAAAGTACTTGTTCCCACTTTTTTCTTCTGGCTTTCCCTCTAGTTTGGCTTATCAAGTATACTTATCAGTTTCTTCATATTTCAAGTTTGTCAGTCTTTTTTTGTCAACTAGATTTTTCACTCCTCGAAATGTCTCAAATCTCTTTTTTCTGGATTATTAACCTAAGGAATGGATCCCTTAAGAATCAGTGGATAGAACTGTATTTCAATGTAATAGATTTCTTTGTAATCCTACATGCTTATATATTTTTTTAATTTTTCATTGAAATAGAACATGCATCCAGAAAAGTACACAAATCATAGGGTGTAGCTCAATGAATTTTTACGGTGTGAACAAAACTGTATAATTAGCAAGCACCCAAAATAGGGAGTAAGCAGATTACATGCACTCCAGAAGGGCCCCTCAGGCCCCCTTCCAATCAGAACCTCTAAGGGTAACACTGTCAGGACTCGGACACCCTAAGTTAGTTTTACTTGTTCTTAAACTTTAAATGACAAACCTAGATAGTGTATTAAAAAGTAGACACATCATTTTGCTGAGAAAAGTCTGTATAGTCAAAGATATGGTTTTTCCAGTAGTCATGTATGGATGTAAGAGTTGGATCATAAAGAAGGCTGAGCACCAAAGAATTGATTCTTTCAAATTACAGTGCTGGAGAAGATCTTGAGAGCTCTTCAGACCACCAGGCGATCAAACCAATCAATGTCAATCCTAAAGGAAATCAATCCTGAATATTCATTGGAAGGACTGATGCTGAAGCTGAAGTGCCAGTACTTTGGCCACCTGATGCGAAAAGCTAACTCATTGGGAAAGACCCTGATGCTGGGAAAGATTGAAGGCAAAAGGAGAAGGGGGTGGCAGAGGATGAGATGGTTGAATGACATCACTGACTCAGTGGATGAATCTGAGCAAACTCTGGGAGATGGTGAAGGACAGGGTAGCCTGGTGGAGTCCAGTCCATGGGGTTGCAAAGAGTTGGACATGACTTAACAACTGAACAACAACAACAAACTTTAAACTGAACAAATTCACTGTTATGTGTTTTAGACTGTGCTTTTAAAGACTTTATGCTGTCTCCAAAGCCTTCACCAGACTGCTGAAATGTCCATGCCACCCCTGCCCTCATCCATATACACAAACACAAAAAATGCAAAACCCCTGGACAACCTCTTCACTCTTTCCAGATCTGGGATTTCTAAGAGTCTGATTCTTTACATAAAATGAGGGAAAATGTGCAAAACTAATAGCAAGAGTAAAGTGATTCAGAATCTGATAATGCCTAAAATAGATGGGCAGTGCCGAAGGTTTACAGAGATTGATTCATCGTTAGTCAGTTCTTGCTGCGAGGGCAGGGTGGGGACAGTACTTTTTGACTGAACAAAAATGAGCTTTATTTAACTATTTTATCATATATTGCTCATGGCATTGTGTTTTGCTTTTTTGAAATAAGTCCCAGGATAGTCACCTGCTTTGTGGACTGAACTCTCTCATCATCTAACGCAGGGTCCTGCATATAAAAGGAACTCAGCAAACATCTGATTCCTTATTTTGTGCTTCAGTTGGCCATCTTGAAACAAAATGTCAGCTAATTAATTCTTTCAAAAAGGTACATCTTTTCTTCTTGGCAGTTTTTAAACAAGCTTCAGTGGAATTTGTTTGCTTGGTGTCTGTTGTAGGGAGATATGTTTGCACTGAAGGTGAACAATGCTACGCAGCCCTCCAAGTATCAGGCAGAGGCTGATCTACCCCTAATTATGTTCTTTCACCTAGCATTTTATTGTTCTGAATCTCTTCTGTTCATTTGATGTCATTTTTGAGAGCACACAACATTGCTTTCAAAGGCTGTGGCAGATGAAACAGAAATATAATACAGTGATCCCCATCATTCTATAATTTAATAACTAGTTTGAGAAACAAGATATGATAGTAAGAGAGCTAAAAAAGATGTAAATCTGTCTATATTTAAGTAACCACAGTAAATGGCAAAGACAATACAAATGATTAAATGTAACTTCTCTTTGGAGAGGTTGGAAAAAGTCTCAAAAACAGATCGAAGCCATTATGTTTGGTTCAGAATTTCTGTATAGGAGAGGCTTAGGGGATGGCAATCTGATTAGAAAGGAGGGCTGAAGGACTTATCTAGAAGTTACATTTACTTTAAAAAACACATAACTCTACTGCATACTATATGTCTTAAAGAATAGATGGGGTCTGGCTTGGTGAAGAGGAGAGGGTCTTCTTGGTTGAAGATTAAGAATCTCTTGTGTGTCTAACTCCCCAAGGACATAAGGTGTAATACAAGGTACCTATTCTCAAGAAAGTTGCAACCTACATGGAGAGGAATGATTTACATGCATAGAAATAATAGAAATACAAATCTCACTACAAATAGAAATAATTTTCAAATAAGTGTCAAGTTCAGGCAATGAGTGATCAAAAGAGCGTGCTCAGTGTTTGCCTTGGTGTTCAGGAAAAGCATCCTGGATCAGATGGGACTTGGGTTAGACCTTGGAAGTCGAAATTGGATAGGCACAAAGAAGAGGGAACCCATGTAGAATGGCAATGATTTGTCTTCCCTGACTTCCCGGTCGCATGGGACTCTCCTCCTGTGACTTACTCATAAGTGGCATAGTTTTATAAATCTTAAGTGAACAGTACTTTGAATCGTTTCTGAATTGTAAGCCTATTTCCCCAACCAGCCTGTTAAATGGTTACTTAGCATTGTAAGGTGGTGCTGTCCTGAAATAGTTAACAGAGCTTCTATAGGTAATTCACTGCCAGGAGTTCAGGCACTGGGCCACAGACTTTAGATAAGAGAATGTCTTTGTGCTGGAGTGAACTTAACTAGAGACAGCGCCTCTGTCCCGACACATTTGATGAATTCACTCAATTTGGGAAAACCCAAGCCAGTGCACAGACATTAAGATGAGTAAAGAAAAAGCTCTGTTCACCTTCTTCATTCCAAGGTTGTGAATTCATTCTTGTGAGGCCTTGAGAAGGGAGAGTGAAAAAGGAGGAGGAGTGGAGGTGGGGGATACAGAGTTTCTGACCTGAATTCCTCAACAGAGGAATGTGTGAGCAGTGAGAGGCACAGGTACAGGCTAGTGCTCTCACATACCTGGGGAAAGCAATCTTTATCCAGCCCCCATTCCTCCATAGACAGTTGACAGAATTAACATTACATGGAGACTAATGTTGGAGAATTAACCTTAATATTAATATTTTCTGCTTTTCTTCAGAGTTTGGGGAATGAGAGAGGGACAGCGTGGAAAAGGAGGAGAGATAATTAACATTTTAAAACACTTACATAGATATCCAGAATGACAGCATGAATGGTTTAATGCTGGTGAAAGCTATCCTGGATCATCCATGTTTAAATGAGGAATACAAGCAATATGAACTGAGTTTGTTCTGATGTATCATAAAACTGCAAGATGATTAAGTAAGTAAGTATTAGTCACTCAGTCGTGCTCAACTCTTTGCGACCCCATAGATGGCAGCCCACCAGGCTCCTCTGTCCATGGATTGTCCAGGCAAGAATACTGGAGTGGGTTGCCATTTCCTTCTCCAGGGGATCTTCCCAACCTAGGGATAGAACCCAGGTCTCCTGCACTGCAGGCAGATTCTTAACTAGGAGAAAAATTGTGGTCCGCCCCCTCTTGTTATGGAATCTTTTGGTAAACCTAGTTAAATGTATGTTGGACTGCCTTAGTGAGAGACTCTTGGAATAGAAGTTAAGTTCAGAAAATGCACAACATATACTGGTAAAAGGGGCTTCCCTGGTGGTTCAGACAGTAAAGAATCTGCCTGCAATGCAGGAGACCTGGATTCAATCCCTAGTTTGGGAAGATCCCCTGGAGAAGGGAATGGCTCCCCATTCCAGTATTTTTGTCTGGAGAATTCCATAGACAAAGGAGCCTGGTGGACTACAGTCCATAGGGTCACGAAGACTGAGCAACTAACACACACATACATACTGTCACAAGCGTAGTGCATTTGTTCAAATTGTTATCCAAACTCTAAGGGCAAATACCAAATATAATTCAGGGCATCTAAAAAGATGAAGGGAATGTGGATTGTGCTTAATCAGATTAACAGGATAAACCAAAGTAAAGTCCATTCTATTTTATCAGATTTAATGCACTCTAGATACTGAGTTAAGGAACAATCTGAGATACCTATAGTTATAGTTTACACTCAAGATTTTCCTTTCTATAATACTTCTCCTTTGAGATTGATGAATACTGTCAGGGGGCATTTGCTCCTTACTTAAAGAATCATCCTTTTATTGAGGGGGCACATTTCATAGTGCACATAAAATCTACTGAGGATAGTCTCCCTCAGCCCTCAAACTGATAAGTTCTTCCCATTTTAAATATTAAATCAGAATCTGATGTTCCAGACATAGCATGTGGAAAGCCATGCAGTAACATACTTTAGCCTTTGCTGAGGAGCTGTTTATAAACTTTGCAGGAAAGGGTATTCTTGTCCTTGTTTTTAGTTTTATTTTTCTGTAATGCACCAAGAGACAAAGACAAACTGTGGTAAATTGGCTGAGGTTGGGATGGGATGGTGACGATATTCATACAAAAGCAACTCCACTCTTCCACTGCAGGGGGCATGAGTTTCATCCCTTGTAGGGTAACTAAGATCCTGTATGATGTGTGGCATGGCCCCCCCCAAAAATATATTATTTATAAATGAATATATATTTTATATATTATATATATCAGAACAAAGTTCACTAAATAAGCTACATAAATATACCTTCCTAAAAAAGTGATAAATGGCAACATTGAACCCCAGAATCTCTATTCATATGTGGATTTTAGTGTCAGTTTTTATTGAGTTGTAATACACATTTGACAATGTACACAAATGAACCTTAGCTGTTCAGTTCAATGTATAAAACAACCTCCTAGATGAAGATATAGAACATTTCCAGAATTGCATCAGACTTCTTTCTGACTTCTGTCACTGTTGATTAGTTTTAACAGTTTTTGAACTTCATAAAAATGGAATCATACAGTGTATATTCTTTTATGTCTAGCTTTTTTGTCTCATCAGATCTATGAGGTTCATTCATGTTTTTGCAAGCAGCACCTACGATTAGTGAACAGCTCAGTAATTCTTCAAGTAGATAATGAATGCCTTTCATATTACCAGGCAATGTGCTAGGTGCTAGGAATCCATAGCCAAGTTATATGTGGTTCTTGCCTTCAGGGAACTTTAGAAGGTAAGATGGACAGATTAAAAATAATAATATAGCCACACCCACTTTCTTGTGACTAATTTTTATGAGGGTTATCTTTCTCATTATTTTGCTTTTAACCTGTCTGTGCCTTTATAGTTAATTGGTAACATTAAATTCATTTAAAGTGTACAATTCAATAATATTTTGTATATTCACAGATATGTACAAATCATCACTACAATTTTAGAATATTTTTACCATTTCAAAAAGAAATCCTGTACCCATAAGCAGTCACCACCCCCCATAACCTCATCTGCCTAAATCTCAAGTAACCATTTATTTTCTCTAGAAATTTGCCAATTTTTAGACATTTTATATAAATACAATCATATAGTATGTGGTGTTTTGTGACTGGCTTCTTTCACTTAGGATATTTTCAAGGTTTGTTCATTTGTAGCAGGTATCTGCACTTCATTCTTTTTTATGGTTGAATAATATTCTATTGTATGGATATACCACATTTGGTTATCCATTCATCAGTTTAAGAACATTTGGATTTTTCCCACTTTTTTACTATTAGGAATATTGCTGCTAAGAACATTCATGTACAAGTTTTTGTGTAGATATGTTTTTATTTCTCTAGGGTATATACCTAGGAGTGGAATTGATGGATCAAGTGATAACTCTATATAAACTTTTTAAGTAACTGCCAGACTGTTTCCCAAAGTGGCTTTACCATTTTACATTCTCACAATCAGTGTATGAAGGTTCTAACTTCTTACATCCTCGTCAGCTCTTGTTATTGTCTTTTTGATTATAGGTATCCTAGCAGGTGTGAGGTAGTATCTCAATGTGGTTTTGATTTCTTTCCCTTAATAGCTAATAATGTTGAGCATCTTTTCATGTGCTTATTGTCCATTTGCATATTTTTGTTGGAGAAGTGTCTATTCAGATCATTTGTCCATTTTTAATTGGTTGTCTTTTCATTACTGAATTGTTGTTGTTCAGTTGTTAAGCCATGTTCAACTCCATAGACTGCAGCATGCCAAGCTTCCCTGTCCTTCACTATCCCCTGGAGTTTTCTTAAACTTGTGTCCATTGAGTCAGTGATGCAATTCAACCATGAGTTCTTTAAATATTCTAGATACAATTTTTTATCAGATATATGAATATCTCTCATTATCTTTTCAATTTCTTGATAATGTCCTTTAAGATACAAAAGTTTTTAATTTTGATAAAGTCTACTCTATTTTTTTCCCTGTGTAACCCATTCTTTTGAGGTTATAAGAATCCATTGAATTTCCCAGATGGCTTGGTGGTAAAGAATCTGCCTGGCAAAGCAGGTGACATGGGTTCGATCCCTGAAATGGGAAGATTCCCCTGGAGAAGGAAATGGCTACCCACTCCAGTGGGTAGAGAGCTTGGTGGGCTACAGAGAGCTGGCGGGCTATAGTCTATGTGGTTGCAAAGAGTCAGACCCAACTTAGCGACTGAGCACCATACGAATCCATTGCCAGCTCCAAAGATTTATCCCTGTTTCCTTCTAAGAGTTTTGGACTTTTAGCTCTTACATTGAGAACTTTGATTCATTTTGAGTTAATTTTTATATATGATGCAAGGTAAGGATCCAACTTCATTCTTTTGCACATGGGTATCTAGTTGTCCTAGCATTATTTGTTGAAAAGACTTCATTTCCCTTGACCTACCTTGGCACCCATATAAACTATCAGTTGATAAGACTTTATTTCTCAATAAAGTCTTGATTTTATTTTCTTGATATAAGTATCTATCCTTACGCCAATATTACAGTGTCTTAATTACTGTTGCTTTGCAGCAAGTTTTGAAATCAGAAAGTGTGAATCCTACACCTTTGATCTTATTTTTCAAAACTGTTGGCTATTCTGGGATTCTTGAATTTTCTTTAGATTTTAGAATTGACCTGTCAGTTTTTACAAAAAGGTCAGCTGGGATTCTTTTTTTTAAATTTTTATTTTGTATTGGGGTATAGAAGAAAGTGAAGAAGAACTAAAGAGCCTCTTGATGAAAGTGAAAGAAGAGAGTGAAAAAGTTGGCTTAAAGCTCGACATTCAGAAAACTGAGATCATGGCATCCAGTCCCATCACTTCATGGCAAATAGATGGGGAAACAGTGGAAACAGTGGCTGACTTTTATTTTGTGGGGCTCCAAAATCACTGCAGATGGTGATTGCAGCCATGAAATTAAAAGATGCTTACTCCTTGGAAGGAAAGTTATGACCAACCTGCTGCTGCTGCTAAGTCACTTCAGTCGTGTCTGACTCTGTACGACCCCATAGATGGCAGCCTGCCAGGCTCCCCCGTCCCTGAGATTCTCCAGGCAAGAATACTGGAGTGGGTTGCCATTTCCTTCTCCAATGCATGAAAGTGAAAAGTGAAAGTGAAGTCGCTCAGTCGTGTCCAACTCTTAGCGACCCCATGGACTACAGCCCACCAGGCTCCTCCATCCATGGGATTTTCCAGGCAAGGGTACTGGAGTGGGGTGCCATTGCCTTCTCTGATGACCAACCTAGACAGCATATTAAAAAGCAGAGACATTACTTTGTCAACAAAGGTCCGTCTAGTCAAGGCTATGGTTTTTCCAGTAGTCATGTATGGATGTGAGAGTTGGANAACTCTTAGCGACCCCATGGACTACAGCCCACCAGGCTCCTCCATCCATGGGATTTTCCAGGCAAGGGTACTGGAGTGGGGTGCCATTGCCTTCTCTGATGACCAACCTAGACAGCATATTAAAAAGCAGAGACATTACTTTGTCAACAAAGGTCCGTCTAGTCAAGGCTATGGTTTTTCCAGTAGTCATGTATGGATGTGAGAGTTGGACTGTAAAGAAAGCTGAGTGCCAAAGAATTGATGCTTTTGAACTGGGTGTTGGAGAAGACTCTTGAGAGTCCCTTGGACTGCAAGGACATCCAACCAGTCCATTCTGAAGGATATCAGTCCTGGGTATTCATTGGAAGGACTGATGTTGAAGCTGAAAGTCCGATACTTTGGCCACCTGATGCGAAGAGCTGACTCATTTGAAAAGACCTTGATGCTGGGAAAGATTGGGGGCAGGAGGAGAAGGGGACGACAGAGGATAAGATGGTTGGATGGCATCACTGACTCAATGGACGTGAGTTTGGGTGAACTCCGGGAGTTGGTGATGGACACGGAGGCCTGGCATGCTGCAGTTCATGGGTTAGACATGACTGAGCGACTGAATTGAACTGAACTAATTCTCCCCCAAATTCCCTACCCATCCAGGCTACCACATAACATTGTTAGATGAGTTTCTGTTGAGAATTGCATTGAATATGTTTACCTATTTGGGGAGTATTGCCACTTAAAATATTATCTTCTGATGAATGAATATGGATGTTTTCCCACTTATTTAGATTTTCTTTAACTTCTTTCCAAGATGTTTTATAAGTTTCAGAGTATAAATTTTACACTTCTTTTAGTAAATTCTTACACATATTATTGTCTTTAATGCTATTGCAGATGGAATTGCTTTCTTAATTTTATTTTCAAATTGTTTGTTGCCAGTGTATAGAAATACAATTGATTTTCATATATAGATCTTGTATCCTGCAAGTTTGCTGAACTCTTTTCCTAGTTACAATAGTTTCTCTTTTGCTAATTCTGATGGATTATTTAGAATTTTTTGTATAAAGTATTGTATCATCTGCAAATATAGTTTTTAGTTTGTTTCTTTTTTACAATTTGGATGACTTCTATTTCTTTTTCATGCCTAATTGCTCTGGCTAGATTTTTCAGTACAGTGTTGAATAAAAGTGGTAAGAACAGATATATTTGTTTTATTCCTTTTCTTAGGGTGAAAGCTTTCAATCTTTCACCACTAAGTATGATTGTTAGCTGTGGATTTTTTGAAGATGTCCTTTATCAGNTCTCATATTGTTTCCTTTTCTTGCCTCCTTACAATGGTTAGGACCTCCAATACAATGTCAAATGAGATGAAAGAACGTAGACATTATTTTGTTCTCCACTGTGGAAAAAAATCATTCAATATTTCACCATTAAACATGATGCTAGTTGTAAATTTTTCACATATGTCCTTTTCAGATTAGGGAAATTATTTTTTATTCCTAGTTTGTTGAATTTTTTTATCATAAGGGGTGTTGGATTTTGTCAGATTTTTTCTTTGCCTATAGACATGAACATGTGAATTAGGGCACTATATTAATTTATTTTGCTTAGTTTGGTCTTCCTTTTCTAATTCCTTAAAATGTAAAGTTAGGTTTTCATATGACATCTTTCTTCTTTCTTAATATTGGCATTTATAGGTATAAATTTCTCTTAAAGCAATGCTTAAGCTGCATCTCCTAAATTTTGATATGCTTTATCTTCATTTTTATTTATCTCAGAGTATTTTCTGATTTCACTTTGATTTCTTCTTTGACCCTTTGATTACTTAGTTTAATCTACACATAGTTGTGATTTCCCCCAAATATTTCCCATCTATTGATTTCTAATTTCATTTCATTGTTGTTGGAGAAATAGTTTGTATTATTTATATTATTTTTAACTTATTCAAGTTTTTTTTTATGGTCTGTCCTGGGAAATGTTTCATGTGCACTTGAAACTAAGATGGTCTTTGAACCTGGATCTCAGAGATCAGTGTAGAGGTTAATATAACCAATTAATCAGACTAGAGTGACCATAATATTTCCATTTATCAATTATTTATTATATGCCAGGCACTGTGGTGACTGCTTGATACACATTAAACTAAATCATTTAATCCTCACAACCACCTAATGAAGTACATATGATAAAACCAAGACTTAGTAACTTTCCAAAGGTCGCATACCAAGTAAGAAGCAGATAGAGAATTAAAACCCTGGCAGACATAGTGGAGATGAAAGAGAAATTATATATTATTGTTGGAGTGCATTTGAAGACTTCTGAGTAGAGGTAAGATGTGAGCAGACTTGTATTTTAGCAAAATAACTCTGGCTACTGTATTGGAAATGGATTGGAGAATACAAAAAATGAAGGCTGAGAAACCAATAGACGCTATTGTTACAACCTAGGTGAGAAATGACAAGTGTCTAAAATTAGACAGTAATTCTGGAGGTAGAAATTCAAATTCAAGAGAAAAGGAGAAATGTATATATTAGAACCAATATGACCTGATACATTTGTCATAAGGAGAAAGGAAAAGGGGGGAAATCAAGAATTGAAAAGTCCCTACCCTACCTTATGCCTCTATTACTGTGTGAAACTGAGGAAGAAAGAATAAGTAATCATATCAGTTATTAATAATAATATCAATTGCAAATGACATATACATGTTAGACTGTATACTAATGCTGTTGTCATTAATAACAGCGTTATTGTTTTTAATGATACCCTTGCTACCAATAACCTTTTAAATGAATATGATCATGGTTTACATTTACTAAGTGCTACCTAAGTGCTCCTGACTCATTGGAAAAGACCCTGAATCTGGGAAAGAGTGAGGGCAGGAGGAGAAGGAGGCGACAGAGGATGAGATGGTTGGATGGTATCACCAAATCAATGAACATGAGTTTGAGCAAACTCTGGGAGTTAGTAAAGGACAGGGAAGCCTGGCGTGCTGCAGTCCATGGGGTCACAAAGAGTCAGACACGACTGAGAGACTAAACAACCCAAGTGCTCAGAACTGTTGTAATCATTTTCTTTACATACATTACATCAATTAACCCCCATAATAGCCTATGCATGTGGGCTCAATTGCTCAGTCCTGTCAGAATTCTTTGTGACTCCAGGGATAGTAGCCTGGCAGGCTCCTCTGTCCCTGGAATTATCCCAATATAGTAATAGTAGAGTGAGTTGCCATTTCATTCTCCAGGGGATCTTCCTGGAGATTGAAACCGCATCTCTTGTGTCTCCTACATTGGCAGGTGGATTCTTTACCACTGAGTCACCTGGGGAGTCCAATCGCCTATGAACTAGGTACTATTATTCTCATTTTGCAGCTATGGAAGCTAGGATACAAGGAGGTTAAGTAACTGCCCAAAGTCACGCAACCTACCCAGGAGTGCAGCCCTATCTACTCTGTAGGTGTAACTATCTTTTGTTTGGTCTGTATAATTTTTTTAAAATTAATTTGTTTTCAACATGTAAATAACAAGACAATTCATATTTTAAATAGATGTAGATTTTTCCGGTTCATTTAAAATATATGCTAAAATCTAGCTACACTAGGCATGTTTTGCCCATATGGCAATATTCAGCTGGACTTAATGAGTTTCTGCTTTAGACAGGCCATAGACTCTCTTGGACCCCAATGCCTACCCAGCCTGCTTAATTCATTTATGTTATCTGAATGTACTTATAGGGATATGAGTCCTAGTCCTTAAGGTATGAGACATCCCTACAGTTCTCAGGGAATTTTGGAGGGAGACAAACATAGATGAAACAGTAAATATTACAACTTGTAACTTAATAACACCTACAATTGAAGGCACATTTTGAAGGTATAGGTAAGAACTGGGCATTCTTACAGCAGATGACTTATTTTGAAGAGTGGGTGAAAATAGAATCATAGGTGGGGTTGATCTACTTTGTTGAAAATAATACTCCAATAATAGTGTTCACTATGTCCTAGGCATTGAGTAAATATTTATGTGAGTATATCTCTTTGAATCCTTTCAAGAACCCTATGAAGTAGATGATTATTATCCTCTTTTTATGGATGAGGAAACTGATACCCCAATTAGTTTTGTGGTTTGCTTAAGGACCCACAGCTACTCAGTGACTCAAGAACCCTGAGCTCCTGATTTCTGGTTCAGTATCCTTTATACATACCTTCAGAACGAGCTGAAAATCTGGGCAGTTTCTCCATTCTCTAAGGAGAGTTTGTAAACCAAGTAGGTCAGGTGGCTTAGTGGTAAAGAATCCACTGCCTGCCAGTGCAGGAGACACAGGAGACATGGGTTTAATCCCTGGATCATGAAGATCCCCTGGAGAAGGAAATGGCAACCCACTCTAGTATTCTTGCCTGGGAAATCCCATGGACAGAAGAGCCTGGCAGGCTACAGTCCTTGGGGTCACAAAGAGTCAGACATGACTGAGTGAGTAAACAACAAAAAATAGTTCTTTATAGAGTAGTTTGAGAAAGAGCTGAAAATCTGGGCAGTTTCCCCATTCTTTAAGGTCAGTTTGTAAACTGAAGAGGTAATGGTGTTGCAAAGAATTTGCAAGTAGGGTTTAACCTCAGGTGTTTCACAGTTGCCTCTAAATGTCTTTTGGGGAGCTATTGAATAAGAGATGAGACAGATCAGTGGTGGTAAAAGAGATCCCAAAAGTTAATCAATATCACAGATTGTTCTGGATTGAAATTGATGTTATTGCCTGTGGAAAAACTCCTAAGTCCAAAGTGTATCCTATCCCCTGTTTATTATGAAGCTCAGTAAATAACCTGTGGGTCAATAGAGACCTCACTGCTCACTCTGGCCGGGGCATGATCTGTGTCTCCAGCCCTGAAGAATCCAGTTTCTAAAAAGTGATTCAGTCAAATTTTTTTTAATGGCAACTCAGCTATTTATAGAGATAATCCTCTTAAGCTGTAGAGAGCAATTTATATAGGAAAGAATATTAAGAACATTCTTGATTCACAGAAGGAAAAAATAGCCTTATTAAATTTAATCCATATTAATTAAATATATTAACATCTCCATTAGCTTGTGTTCTTTAAACAGTGGGTTGACGGCATTACCTGGTTAACTGAGTGGTAAGCACAAACTCCCCTGCTAAAAAGCCTCAATTATGCATAAACCCAGGAGATTCCATGCTGAGTTCTTAGTGTGTTGGGTTAGTTAGTGGGTGGGTTCTCGGGATCATTATCAAATACTGAGAGCAGAGAGATTTATAAGACAGAGCACCAGGTCCACCTCTTCTAAGGAGCTCTGAAGACGTCCAGTTGTTGGTAACCAGGAGGTGAGCAGACATCAAGGGAAGCAGAGGTTAGAGCAAATAGTGCCAAATCCTTGGAGGCTGTTGTTTCTGTACCATCCAGCCTTGATAGATTTTTAAAAATATTAATTTATTTTAAATGTGATATGGAGACAAACCTAGTGTTTTTTCACCATATGTGCTATAACACTACTCCTGTGTCTCCACTGTCTATGAAGTGCACAAGTATATATTAATAACAACATACTAAAATTTGTGAATTTCTTAATGTAAATAAAGCAGACTTAGGGTTATTTCTTGTATCAGTCATGGTCTAAGCAAAAAGCTTATGGCACATTCAAAAGACTAATAAAAGACAATTTAATAAAATGGCTATTCACAAAATTGTAAGTGTTCTCTCTGGGTATAAAACAGAGTAGAAAAATGTGGACAGTCAATCTGGAGGAGCAAGCAGAATGTCTAGCATGTCCCTTAACAATGTGTGCTCAATCGCTTCATGTTGAACTCTTTGTGATTCCATGGAATGGGTTGTAGCCACCAGGCTCCTCTGCCCATGGAATTTCCCAGGCAAGAATACTGGAGTGGGGTGCCATTTCCTCCTCCAGGGGATCTTCCAACCAGGGATCAAACCTGTATCTCTTGCATCTCCTGCGCTGGCAGGCAGGTTCTTTACCACTAGTGCCACTCCCCTAACGATATGTTAGGCCAATAAATAAACCACAAATTTCAAGGGCTTAACATAATCAAGGACCCAGGTTCCTTCCATAAGTAGCCTAAGGCAGACGTCAGCAAAAATTTCTGTGAATAGCCAAGTAGTAAATGCTTCAGGCTTGTGGTCCATACAGTCTCGGTCACAGCTACAACAACTA
>SJYA01003475.1:738980-753788 GCA_006410615.1 Neotragus moschatus
TGTAATCTTAACGTATAGTACCTTAAAAAGTAAAGTGGTACAGTACAACAGCTGGCATACAGGGGTTGGCATTGAATGAACAGGGAAGAAGAGCTACTTACTGGAGGAGGGAGAGGAGGTGGGAGATGGTAGAGCTGAGAATAATGAGCAATGGGAGATGGAGGGCAAGCTGCAGTTTCACTCACGCCTGATGTTGATGGAACACATGTTCACATCTTGGAAAGCTTGCAAGTTGAAGGTTTGTATGTAGGGGACTTAGTGTATTGTCTGTCTCTCTCTCTCTATATATATATATATACATATACATATATATATATATATATATATATATGTATGTATGTATGTATGTATATCTCCATCCAATAGTCTGTTCTAGTTTCAAGCACCAAGTTAGGACAGGTCATTTAGGGTATCAAACACAGCCTCCTTTTTGTTTAGAGCAGTGATTCACAAACCTAGATGGTTATAAAAATCACCCAGAGAACTTTAAGGAGAATGTAGATTTCCAGCTTTCCAGATATAGAATTTCTAAGGATGGGATCAGGGAATCTGGAACTCTGAAAAACTCAATTATTATACCTTCTGAAACATAAATATTTAATGAAAGGTTGTTGAGAACCAACTGGGAACAAAATAGACCTTTATTTCATGGAGTTTGTTTTCTAGTAGGGGAACCAGCAAGTAAAAGAATTAACAAATAAATATATAATATGGCAAGTAGCATTATAGGTGGTAAAGAATCTACCTGCCAATTCAGGAGCCACAGAAGATGCAGATTCAATCCTTGGGTTGGGAAGATCCCCTGGAGGAGGAAACGGCAACCCACTCCAGTATTCTTATCTGGAATATTCCATGGACAGAGGAGACTCCTAGTGGGCAGCAGTCCATGGGGTCACAAAGAGTTGGGCATGACTGGGGAACTGAGCATCCACATATGCACACAGGTAGCATTAGGTCCTAGGGACAAAAAGGAGTAAAACAGAGTAGTAGGGCACAGAGTGTCAGGAATGCATCTGGTAATTTAACTAGGCTGGTCAATGAAGGGGGCCGTTTTCTCTCTGATTTCCACTACCTCCCCATTCCCACTATCTCACTCTATACCAGCTTTCAGTTTGCTCTTATCCATGATGGCCAGTCTCCAGAATGACACCTAGTGATTCTCAGCTCCTGCTTTTCACATCCTTATGTGGTCATCTCCCACATTGTTCAGAATCCATCTGTATGACCAAGAGAATATGGCAATGGTGACAGGGTGTGATTTTCAAGGCTGAGTTATAAAAGACATTTGCCAGGCGCCATGTCAGAAGGACACTCAAGTACCCCGTGAAGAGGCCCATATGGGAAGAACTGAGGTCTCCTGTCAACAACCAATATCATCTGGTCAGTCCTATAAAATGAGCCACCTAGAAGGGGAATCTTGCATCCCTAGCTGATATCTTGATGGCAGTCAAATGTGAGACACAGGGCCTGAACCACCAAGATAAGCTGCCCCCACATTCCTGACTCACAGAAACTATAAGACAAAATAAATGTTTATTATTTGAAAAGAAACTCAAGCCATTCTGATGCTTCATTAGGTTTAGAAACTCCAAGTTTCAAGCATTCTTCTCAACCTTGTTTTCCGTAAACTTTGACATCAGATGAAAATTCACATGTATGACACAGAAAATATTTGAGTGGCTAGTTCCAAGGAAAGAGACTGGAATATATCTGTGAGAGAGGTAGGAGTCTGTACGTGTATATATACAGATACATATCCAGAACATATATATCCAGAATATATGTACACATATCCAGAATATATATACACATATCAATAATATATATACACATATCAATAATATATATACACACATATCCAGAATATTTATATATACATATCCAGAATATATATATATTTACATGCCCATATTATATATACACATATCCAGAATATATACACATATCCAGAATATATACAAACATATCCAGAATTTGCATACACATATACAGACTATGAATGCTAACTCACTTTAGTCATGTCGACTCTGTGAATCTATGGACTGTAGCCCGCCTGGCTCCTCTGTCCATGGGTTTCTCAAGCAAGAATACCAGAGTGGGTTGCCATACCCTCCTCCAAGGGATCTTCCCAACCCAGGGATTGGCAGTCTCCTGGTCAAAATCCTCTGTTTACAGGATTCTCCAGGCAAGAGTACTGGAGTGTTGCCATGCTCTCTCTCCTCCAGGGGATTGTCTCCCAACCCAGGGATTGAACCTGAATTTAAGTCTCCTGCATTGGCAAGAATAGTCTTTACTACTAGCACCACCTGGGAACCTCCTACATATCCAGAATATATATACACATGTCCAGATTTTATATGCATATCCAGAATATATATATATATGGAATATACATGCATATCCAGAATATATATACATATCCAGAATATATACATATCCAGGATGTATCTATACATACCCAGAGAATATATATACATATTTAGAATATACACATATATCCACAAAATATATATATATCCAGAATATATATGCACATATCCAGAATATATATACATATCCAGAGTATATATGTGTATCAGAATATATATACATACATATCCAGAACATATATACACATATCCAGAATATATATACATATCAAGAATATATATATACATCCCAGAGCATGGCTGCAATCCTACAGATAGGTTACTGAGCTAAGGGAACTAGGAAACTCAGGCAACATGAACAACCCAGGAAAGGATAGAGGAATCCAGTTTCTATTATTAACAAGCATATGAGGTGGTGACCAGTTATCTTTTAGACTCTCATGGCACCCTAGCTCTGAAAAAAATAATTCTATGGTATTTTAAGATTTCACATCTGAAACCTAAGCTGAGCTATCTCCAAGGCCTAACTAGAGTACCTGGCGCATAATAGATGCTTATTGGAGCTTGCTGGAGTGAACCTAATAGCAGAGTCATCAAATTGTAAGAACTGAGATACAAAGTTAGGGCCAGACTGGCAATGACAGTGCCCCAGTAATGACTGTAGACTAAGGAGCTGAGTTAGGGCTCTTTAAATGCTCCTTCTTTCTCAACTGTTATTTAGATTAATCCCAGGGGTTGGAGCCTGGCTGAAGCTGCAGGTGATAAGTAAATAGCCACAAAAGGGAAAACTGCAAAGGCTGGAAACCAAGGAGAGGCCTGACAGGTATAGTAAGATACCTGAAGAAAAGACAGTGTTGGAATAAGTAATGGCAACTATTCTATCCAGAATATAAATAAGGGTGTTAAAAGCAAGAATTTTCCAAGAATCTCAGATAGCATGTTAAGTTTATAAAATCTCACTGATTCTGGTGACAAAAATTCTCTTCCCCAGACAGCTCAGAAAAAATCTTCGGGGATAATATTCTTTTCTTACATTTTCCAGTCAAATTAGTCCACGTTCTTGTGATCAGCAATTTGTAGCCCCTAAAATGTTAAGGAGAAGCATACCAGGCATCACAGATTCGTAACGTTCCCCAACAAAGTAGATTGTTACACCTGCCCACACAGGTCAGCATTTTTCATTACATGCCAAATTTGGGGGGAAATTCTCCCTAATTCCTGAGATAAGTACCATCAAAATGATTGAAAATTTTACAGCCCAAATCATTCACGTCTTAATCTCTAGAGATGCTCTTCTCTTTCAACCTAACTGAGTGAAGAAGGCACTTCCCTGGAGATGGCAATTAGATTAAAAAGCCCAAGCCTTTCCCTTGATTACTTAAAATGATACTAAGTCCTTGAGCTAACTTAGATGGATGGTAATGGTTTCCATCAATGGTTTCGACAACTTCGAAAAGATAACTTCATTGCACTTTCTTTCCAGTCTACTTACTTAACACATTGAAAATACTTTTGGAAATTTTATCAAAGAGGCGTGAGCATTTTTAAAATGGATCAGAGAACTCTCTCCTGATTTCAAATAGCTGAATGAAATTCTGCCAAGTGCTAATAATAACAATCCTTTTGCGTCATGGTTGGTCAACCCTTACTCCCACCCTAGAACAAGCATGAGGTTCTAATCAGTATAATGAATAAAGTGGTTATTAACATTTCGGAAAAAAACACCCGAAATTGTTGTTCTTTTGTGAATTATACCGGTAGATTATAGCTCTTTTTCTTTGGTCAGACTGTTCATCCAAGGACTTTGTGATTAAAAAGGCAGGAGGTTATTTACCAAATGAATAAATGAGGGGGCTGTTTAGTAAAGAATTCAGTAACCACTGGGAACCTTCTCTCTGTATTGAAAATAGGATTTTATTTATACCCCTTGACAATTACTTTCCAAGACTGAAATGTCAAGGACACCTGTATGTTAGGGCCCATCCTATTAGTGGTTTATGAACAGTAAACAAATATGTAGAATATCCTTGCTGGGTATATATTCATCAGCTAAGGTTAGCGCCACCCCCCTGCCCCTCGCCCCTCAAGTCACTTAACCTGGATGTCTCAGTTTCCCAGTTGTTCAAGTGGAATAATGATACTTTCCTACCTCAGAAAGGTCTTTTCAGAATGAAGCAGTTAGTGAGCTGCTCCAAAGATGAACTGCCTTGTTTTCATAATTTCTCTGCTTCTAGTCTGGCTCACTCGCTACAGCAGTTAAATATATGTGGTAACACGTTATGTTTGGTTTTCACGTAACCATACACTCTTGAAAACAAAATTTGCTTGAGATATTTTCCCACTTCTCTGCCTTTAGTCTGTGTGGGACCTGAGGTTAATTAGCATCCACACGCTCTTATCTACATCTTTTTGAAGGACTAATTGGTGTATATTTGTCAAATTCTAATGAGAAATGATAAGGAGTCTTTTTACCTGGTGTTCTTTTCTCTCAGGGGGAGATACATTATTTTAGCCAACATTTGTTTTTTCCAAGGAGACAATATTTGTTGATTTAACCGATGTTTACTAAGCACTGTTAAGGCCTATGGGGATATGGAAGGATACAAAAGGGCATTGTAAAGCAAAACAAACTCCAAAATAAAAATTAAAAAAAAAAAAAAGAACTAGTGGATCTGAGAAGGTTATGCTAGTTATAAAAAACATTTGAAAGCCACCAACATTATGCGTATGTGAGAAGGGACTCTCCAGTAAATGAGCAGTGAGGAGGGCACAAGGTGACAGGTTTGACTGATGTAGAAGTCTTGCTTTGGATGGACTTTGGAGGGACATGTGATGGGCTTTATCACGGAAGGAGAGCTTAATCAAGGAAGAGGGTGGGGAAATGAGGAGACTGTAGGGAAAAGAGTTATGGACTGGGATTCAGTAAAACTGAGTTTAGTCCTGATGCAAACTTTATTCTGCACTCAGAATTTTAGGTCACCCCTCCACATTGCGAGGTTTGGGAGTCATTCAGTCTTGTCTGACTCTCTGTCACCCCATGGTGACAGTAGCCTGCCAGGCTCCTCTATCCACGGGTTTTCCCTAGCAAGAACACTGGAACAGTTTGCTACTTCCTTCTCCAGGGAATCTTCCCAACCCAGGGATCTAGCCTGTGTCTCCAGCATTGGAATCTCTACCATTGAGCCATGTGGGAAGCTCTTGGGACCACATAAGGGACTTCCAACCACAGCACTCTAGGATTTAAAAGCTTCCTCAGAGATGTGAGTTTAAAATTTTAAATCCAGTCAGGTTCTCAAGTTCTCAACACGTCTCATGGCTGAAGAAAGAAAGATTACAAGGCAGAGGAATGAACATCATGAAGGCACCTCCGTTATAATGGCCAGGACCAGGAACTTCCCTGGTGGCCAGTGGCTAAGACTCTGCACTCCTAATGCATGGGGTCCAGGTTTGATCTCTCATCTGGGAACTAGGTCCTACATGTGGAAACTAAAGGTCTCACATGTTGAAACTAAGACCTAGCAGAGCCAAATAAATATTTTTTAAAAATAACTCAGGACCAGAATAAGGCAAACCAGTCATGGAGAAAAAAATACATGAGAGAAAATTCTGTATCAAATCAACCAAATTTAAGTGGAGGTGGTATTATGTAGTAGAAGGGACATAAGCTTTGCAATTGACTATACTTGGCCAGAGTTTGACCATTTTATCCACTTGGTTGTGGTTTCTGGCAAGCTTTATAACCTCTGAGCCAAAACTTTCTAACTCAAACTGGAATCATAATACTATATTCTTAATAGACTTGCTTTCAAAACTAAATGAGTTAATCTGTGCAAAGCACATTGTACCCACCCGGCTTGCCATAAACACTCAATAATGGTGGTCATTTATAGTTCCCAATTACTGAAGCCCTGATTTGTCTTGACTGTTTTGCTAGACAAGTCAGATTACACAAAGGGGCCTCTTTAGCTCCTCCTTAGAGACTGAGCTTTTATCATCTTTAAATTGAGGGCCTCCGTGTCAGCTTACACAACAGCCCCTCCCCCAACACAATTAGACTTCCTCAGCTCCCCAGAAAACAGGTTTTGAAGCATCTCTGCTATTTTCAATTTGTCGGTATCTGGATCTGCCTGGTCCTAGTCAATCTGAATGGAGAGAGTTGGACCATATCCTTGTCCTTCAAATGCCTGTGCGTATAACTGATTTAATTTCTGTCAGTATAAAGAGTTTTCAGAGGATACTGAGGAAGCCATTTCCCATAGCCAGGCAGCCCTGACCACCCTTCTTCCTCTTGCTCACAGGGGCTTACTGGGGGGCCTCTACTCTGGTAAAGACTTTGGCTCTGTTATGCAGATATGTTAGGCAAAGATCTGTTTGGTGATTCATTTGATTAGATAGGAGTTCCACACAAAAGGGGGCTTGTGCATTTATTGTAGTTACTGAGATTAAGGGAGCCAGGTACTGCTGTGGGAAGCTGCCTCGTTGAAAAGAGAGGCCATTCTTTGATGTTGAGAGAAGCAGCCTTCCTCAGTGAGAAAACTAACTATTAGTTTCCTTGATTTTGCAAATCACTTGAAAAGCGCATTAACCAACCCTTTCGCTTGTCTTGTATAATGCTTGCTTGAGGGTGGGGGGTTGGGCCTGTGCAGAGGAAGCAAAGAGGAGACTTCATTTTTTCACTTGTTTCCCGTGATCTCAGTGGCAGTTCAACTGATTCCCCGCCCCTCCAACCGCAGCTTTTGTTCTTTTTTTTCATCTTTTATACTTAGTCACACACTCTTCTTCCCTGCCTCCCATGCTGGTCTTTTTTCCAAACAGCGCCTCTGTCGTGGTCCGCATTGATCTAACCCATAGCTCTCTATGCTACTCACCCATTTTATTTTATTTTTTATTTTTTTGACACATGCAACCTCTATCACTGTATATACCTCTTGCATTCAAGTTTTTCTTCTCAGTAACTAATATACTTAGTTATTTGTGTGATTGGAGGAAAAGCAATTATATAATCTGGAAGAGGGTAGGTTTGTATTGGGATCTGCATTGTGCTTAATATCAGACTAGGAGTATGGCTGATGTTGAAACAGCCACGAAAATAAATTCAGAGGATATACTATGAGGAAGACCTAAGTGTTTGAACACCTGAGAAGTGGTTCACTTTCGATGCTCTCTGTTTTGTGTGTTCCCCAGCTGTGTATTGAAGCTGGACAGTGTCAGCCCTCAAGCTGATTCTAAAAGACAGGCTTAAGCTAAGCAGAGTAGCTCCCTTCCTCCTCCATCCTGTTCTGCTTCTTTTCCCTGTCTTTCATCTCATCATGTATGGAACATACTTGGCACTGGGCCAGGCATCATATTAAATAAATGATGACTTAACCAACCCCTGTACTTCTCTGGTAGCTCAGATGGTAAAGAATCTGCGTGCAAGGCAGGAGACCCAGGTTCAATCCCTGGGTTGGGAAGAGCCCCTGGAGGAGGAAATGGAAACCCACTCCAGTGTCCTTGCCTGGAGAATCCCATGGACAGAGGAGTCTGGTGGGCTACAGTTCATGGGGTCGCAAAGGGTCAGACAGGACTGAGCAACTAACACTTAACCAACCCCTGGTAGTCCTTATGCCCTTCCCCTACTTTACTTTGTAACACTAGTCACCATCTGCCATACTATATATTTTGGTTAGTTTCTTTGTTGTATCCTTACAATGCCCTCTAACCCTCAGGTCCTCCCCTTACAAACACAATATAGGCTCCACAGAGGCAGGAGCTTGGGGTGTTCAATGCTGTACCATTAGCCTGGTACTTGGTAGTTGCTCAATACGTATGTGTTGAATAAACTAAGCAGCTTGTCTGTCTGTTCTTCTCTGGGCCATTGGATTATGTGGACACTCTGCTGAAGATCTCAATGAACTCGCTCCTCTCCAGTGAGGAACTGCGTTTGCTCTCTCACTTTCTGCATCATCCAAGACCTATGGGAAATGAAGTCACTCACCTCCACACCAAGGAGACAGCAGTGCCAATGACAGCTCAAAACTAATAAGTCACCTAAAAGCACCTTGCTCCCAAGTATGGGTTTTTGTTACCTAGATGTCCAGAGCAATGGATAAAATGAGGCAGCATTCTTCTAGAGAAGATAGATCCTTTCCCAGAAGATGCCTGACTTGGGGCAGACTTGTGGGCTGGCCGAAACAATGGTCCAGAAATCTGAGAAGGCAATCGGCTAAGCAAGGTTAGGAGAGGGGGCAGAGAGAGCTGAACTCCTGCTTCAAATCTGAGTGATTTCAGCTGCTCCTGTGGAAGAAGGGAGTGTTTTTCTTGCATAAAATCTCCAACCCTGCATCTGGCCTTATTGTCTGTCTTGCTGTGCTTTGGCTCACAGATGATGCTTTGAAGAGAAAACTTTCTCCTTGAATGGCTTTACTTGTAAACTTCTAATTTGCTAGAGCCAATTATTGGTTGAAATTTCACAAGAAGTCAGAGTATTTCAAGATTGAAAGTTTGAGAGGGCATTTAGTGCAACAATTCTCAAACTGCACTTTATGAATGTAAGTTAGGTACAATCACTTTCTTTGGCAATTAAAACATTGGTTATTGCCAAGTGTTGGCAAGGGTGTGGGAAAATGGTAGATCTCAGACCTTGCTGGTAGGAGTGAAAATTGATGTAGCCTTTTTGTGGGGAAATTTAGCAACACATGTCAAAAATTTAAATTCATGTACTCATTGACCCATCAATTCCACTTCTTGGAGACTATTCCACAAATATGCCATATTTCATAAATTCTAAATTTGCACACTTATATATGTGCATTTTATATGCATTTTAATATTTGTGCGATTGGGATGCACCTTTGATTCAATGGAATATGGTACTTTCCCACATCACGAGAAGCCACCATATGGATTTTTATTGCAGTGTCACTTATAACAGCAAGATCAAGGAAAACCTGCATGCCCATAGATAGAATACTGATGAACTAACTTACATTCATCCCAAATAATATCACATACAGCTACTTAAAAAATGAACGATCTATATGTGATGATTTGAAAAAAATTTCTGAGATACATAATTAAGGGGGAGGGTTAAGGTATATAATATTGTGTTTAGAAAACTTTTGTGAAAAAAATTTCAATTATATATATATATAAGTTTCCCAGGCGATACAATGGTAAAGAATCCACCTGCTAATGCAGGAGACATGAGACACGGGTTCAATCCCTGTGTCAGGAAGATCCATCCCCTGGAGAGGGAAATGGCAACCTGCTTCAGTATTCTTGCCTGGAAAATTCCATGGAGAGAGGAGCCTGGTGGGTAGAGCCCCTGGGGTCACAGAGTCGGATACAACTGAGCACACACACACACACACTCACACACACACACACACACACATATATATTCTGACATATACATACAAATGTATTTTTGGTAGGCTATGTAAGCAACTGTTATTAAAGAATTCTTTTAGGGTGAGGGTTGGTTACTGGAAGAGTTTTACTTGTCATTTTTTACCTTTTTTATAGAATTTGCATTTTCCATGTTTGTTCCCATATTGCTCTATCTTCTTAAAAACCAAAAGAGGTTTCTGAGAGATGAATTATGGTTCTTTGCCCCTTTTTTGTACTTTTCTGTATCAAAACACACAATAGATGTTATTTTTAAAAGGAAACTGATAAGACAATCCCTGTCTCAGTAGAATTCTTAATGTGATAAACCAGAGAGCAAATGCTTTACTAGGTCCAATAATAGAGATCTGAACAAAGAGCTGAATGGGAGAAGATGAAGGGAATCTGATTCAGTGTCTCCAGATGTGTCAGGAAAGCGTCCCAGAAGAGGAGCCATTTGAGCTGAGGGTTGGTAGAGCAGAGGATATGTGGTGGAAGCACTCCAAGGAGAATAGACAGCGTGTGCAAAGGCACAGTGATCTCGATTGCTAGTTGTAGGAGTGCTGGAAGGTTCCATGTGGTTGGAGACTGTGTCTGTGGATGAGGGAGCATGATAAGTAATAAGAACAGATGAGTGTATACTGTGTGCTGGACACTGGGCTAGATGCTTTGAGTTTTTCACCTCCAATCCTTAGAAGGGTAATAAAGAATAAATACTTTGCCAACAAAGGTCCATATAGTTAAGGTTATGGTCTTTCCAGTAGCCATTACAGATGTAACAGCTGGACCATAAAGAAGGCAGAGCACTGAAGAGTTGATGCTTTAGAACTGTGGTGCTGGAGAAGACTCTTTGGAGTCCCTTGGAAAGCAAGGAGATCAAAGCAGTCAATCTGAAAGGAAATCAATTCTGACTACTCTTTGGAAGGACTGATGCTGAAGCTGAAGCTCCAATATTTTGGCCACCTGATGTGAACTCCTGACTCTTTGGAAAAGACCCTGATGATGGGAAAGATTGAAGGCAGGAGGAGAAGGGGATGACAGAGGGTGAGATGGCTGGATGGCATCACCGGCTCAATTGACATGTTTCAGTAAACTCCAGGAGTTGGTGATGGACAGGGAAGCCTGGTGTGCTGCAGTCCATGGGGTCACAAAGAGTCAGACACGACTTGGCAACTAAACAACGACAAAGGAATAAATGGCCTTGAGGACTTCAAATGTGGTAAAGACAGCCCAGGGTTTCAACATGAACCAAGCTGAGTTTGAATCTGAGCAGTTTAGTCTATCTGATCCTTCCTTAAAGAGTTGTGAAGAGGTTTTTAAAAGTATATTTCTATTTATTTGGCTACTCTAGGTCTTAATTGCGGCATGCAGGATGTTCTAGTTGCCGCGTATGAACTCTTAGTGCAGTGTGTGGGATCTAGTTCCCTGACCAGGGATCAAACCTAGGCCCCCTGCATTGGTAGCACAGAGTCTTAGCCACTGTACCATAAGGGAAATCCCTTGATGAGGTTTTAACGAAGCTGTATATAATGCCCTTGACATATAGTCAGAACCTAGACACGTTAACTGGTATAAATATTCTCATTCTCATCATTCCTCCCTTCCCAAGCTTACCAGAGTACTGTGTATACAGTAGGAACTCAATGAATCTCAGCTACTGAATGATTTGTGAGAATTGGGTAAGGTGTATGGTAGGACATGACGTGACAGAGCCCTTGTCTCTTAATTGCCCATCCAGCCCTTTAATACCGTATAAGTCAGAATTTTTGCCTTAGAGAACCTAATATATATTCTCTGAAAATGTGAAGAGGCAGAACTCCAGGCACCTAAATAAAATAGAAGAAGTTGTAAAATCTTTCTATGAAGCTGATCACTCCCAAGGATTTTAGACTATCTGGATGATATAATAAAAAGTAAAGATGAAAAACTGGGCTTCCCTGGTGGCTCCTGCCTAGCAATGTGGTAAAGCACTCGCCTACCAATGCAAAAGACCCGGGTTCAATCCCTGGGTCAGGGAGATCCCCTAGAGAAGGAAATGGCAACCGCAATCCAGTATTCTTGCCTTGGAAATCCCATGGACAGAGGAGCCTGGCAGGCTACAGTCCATGGGACTGCAAAAGTCAGACATGAGTCAGCGACTAAACAACAAAGATGAAAAACCACCAATGCAAATCAAATTTAAGGCAAAGTCTGTTAGCTTCAATAAATACTACTGTTAGCAGTATAGGACCAACACCAGGATTGAAGCAGACAGACCCTAAAACATAGCTGTGATGTCATGAGAACTAAAGTAGAGAAAGTCCCCACTTTGTCCTTTATTAGTAGTATGGCCTTAAACAAGCCATTTCCCTATGGAGAAATAGCCCTTCTCTCTTCTCACTTATAGAATGTGACAGTTGAGTTAGTTAAGGCCAGCAAACTGCAACCAAATGTAGTCTTTTTTTGTAAGTAAAATTTTGTTGGAATACAGCTATGCCTGTTCATATAGAATTGTCTATGGTCTGTTTTGCGCTTACAATGGCACAGTTAAGTAGTTGTGACAGAGATCGTATGGCATACGAAGCTGAAGGCATTTACCATCTGACCCTTTGTGAAAAACAAAAAGCTAGCTGACTGCTGGTAGATGTGTAACATCTCTCCCACCTCTGACATTCTGTGATATCTGTACTGCTAAAGGCTTAATGCAGGAGACCATTGGCAGTCACTAGGTTCATCTTGGAAAACTTCCATGAAATCTGGAAATTTTCCAGAGGCCTCATCTGTAAATGTGTTACTTATGCAACAACAGTTTTTGAAGCATCTTCTGTTTGCCATGGACTCTACTGGTTCTGGGGTGCGATAGGGAGCAAAATCAGACATGATCCTGGCACTCATGGAGTTTACAGTCTATTAGAAGAGACAGTTTTTAACAGAACCTCATCACATCTTTCACTTCGGAAAGTAAAGCCAACTAATTATTTCATAGTAGGTTAATAACTTACTAGGTTTACATGTGGATTTATGAACATCTTCATTCATTCATTCACTTATTTATTAGTTTGCTCATTCATTCATTAATTCAGCACATACTTAGAGAGTTCTTACTATGTGCCAGGTGCTGGGCTGGGTTATATACTGAAATGTACTAATGAAAAAGATGGACAAAGTTGCTGTCCTCATTGACCTTATAGTCTGTTGTGGATTATATATAATAAAAAAATGACTGATATACAGTTTTTAACTGTAGTGAGTGCTCAAGGAACATGATCCTTGAGCAGATAACAAAGAAACATGCTCTAGACTGAAGAGGTCGAGAATGATTTCTGAGGAAGCATTTCAGCTAGAATTTGAAGGATGAGTAAGATTGATAATCTAGTCAGTGCTAGTGGGAACTGTTTCTTTCTGGGTTGTTGGTTTGGGTACATTTAAATCAGTATTTTTCAAACTAAAGTTTGAATGAAACCCCTTCTGTTTTGTTTTGGTTTTGATCAATTGTATGGATCCTGACCAACATTTGTTTCCTAATACAATAGAGTGGAAAGGATAAGAGGGGTAGGATGAGTGAAACTTCATATTGCGTTGCTGGAAATTATTCTGTGAAACTATGTAAAATGCATTTCTTACTATGAGTCAGTCCAGAAAGTAGGAGTTACTGATCAGAAGGATCTGCTTTGGCTCTTTAAAGTTGCAGTTTATCAGATAACAGCTCTGTTCTTTAGTTTCCTGCCTTTAAAGTCAGAGGGATGTATTCTTCAGGTCTGTTTCTTTTCATGTCCTTTTTAGAGAAAGCATGACAGTGAGTAAAAGAGCAAGCGCCATCATTTACTGAGCTCCTACTATGGTGCCAGTCAGTGCTTTGTATAAATTATACCATTTAATCCTCACAGCTATCCTACGAGATAGGCACAATTCATTACCGCCTTTTCAGATAATGATGCTTGTGGCTCAGAGAGGTTAAGTGACTAGCCCATGACCACACAGCCAGTAAAACTGTCTTGCCTAAATAGCTAGGAACAAAGTGAACACAAATGAGCTTAATTTGGTACTGCCAGAACATTCAATTGATAAGTTAGAAATTAGTCAAATTTGAAATGCTGGTTAAGATCCTCCTAGGTTTCTTTCTTTTTTTTTTTTTAACTTTATTTTACTTTACAATACTGTATTGGTTTTGCCATACATTGACACGAATCTGCCATGGGTGTACATGAGTTCCCAATCCTGAACCCCCCTCCCATCTTCCTTCTCATATCATCTCTCTGGATCATCCCCGTGCACCAGCCCCAAGCCTCCGGTATCCTGTATCGAACATAGACTGGTGATTCGTTTCTTACATGATAGTATGCATGTTTCAATGCCATTCTCCCAAATCATCCCACCCTCTCCCTCTCCCACAGAGTCCAAAAGTCCGTTCTATACATCTGTGTCTCTTTTGCTGTCTTGCATAGTTTTTTTTTTAATTATTATTATTATTATTTCAGTAACAGCTTTATTGAGGTATTCAAATACTCTCATTGGCTTTTTTTTAAGCTCTCATTAGTTTTATTTTTTTTAAGTTTAAATTTTTATTTTTTAGTTTGTTTTGCTTTACAATACTGTACTCATTTTGCCATACATTGACATGAATCAGCCACAAGTGTACCTGAGTTCCCAATCCGGATCCCCCCCCTTTCCCCTCCCTCCCCACACCATCCCTCCGGATCAAAAGTTTTTATTTTGTACAGGTGTATAGCCGATTAACAATATTGTGGTAGTTTCAGGTGAACAGTGAAGGGACTCAGTCATCCATATATATGTATCCGTTCTCTGCCAAAGCCCCTCCCATCCAGGCTGCCATATAACATTGAGCAGAGTTCCATGTACTTTACAGTAAGGTCCTTGCTGGTTATCCCAAATTCCCTAACTATTCCTTCCCCTCCAGCAAACCATAAGTTCAAGAACCTCCTAGGTTTCTATCACCTGTTTGATGATACAAGTTCTGTAGAGCTTTCAGTTGAGTCCATCTCTCTCTCTCTTCTTCCTAGAAAAAAATGCCTCTTAATTCCTGAGCTGCTTAGATGGAATTTGGACCCATTTAATTCCAACATGGCAAAAC
>SJYA01003475.1:759177-790330 GCA_006410615.1 Neotragus moschatus
TACGTTAGATCAAGGAATGGAACCAGAAAAACATATACTGCATTAGTAATGGTGTGGCGTGAATTTCTGAAGAGATAGTAAGCCCTTCTCTAATATCCTCCACCAAATATTTTATTTTATTAATTTATTGAGAAGTGTGTGTTAGTAAGGTAAATCTATGGTTTCACAATATGAAACAGTATCTCATGGTATTTGTGACTGCATTTATCTCAAATCAGTGAAGTTTTACCAGCCTCTGAAGCTGCTGTGATCTTAACACATGAGACTTCAGAGGACTATGGGCATGCCTGTTGCTCCTAGGAGCTCTCCTGTGGAAAGATTCCTTATGCATGCTCTCCAGGTTTTATGACTTGGAAGTTCCTCCAGCTTCCTTTAAAATTCCTTGGCTACAATCGAGTGCTGTCCTAGGAATGACTTAATGCACTGGGCCTGGGAGAGAGGGCTTCCTCTCTTGGATGGCTGAGTAGCTCCTTTAATCTATTTATTGCAAGTGTTCATTGCTCTGGGGCTCTGGGATTCTTCAGGATGAAAGCCCTCTATAAATATTTGTTATTGTTATGATAACCAGTATGGCTTCCTGAGTGAGATAAATTTGTCTTCTGGCTTCTGCTTCTCATAGCTTCCTTCTCTATCCTTTTATTTCTCTCTCCAGATAATTTTTTTGTATTAGAGAATCAATCTATTTTGTGCAGTTAATTAAACTGAATGCAGTGTGATAGACATTAGCCACTTTTCAGGTTATGACTGCTAAGGGAGAAAGGCATTGAAGCTGAGAGTTCGTACCATAAATATATTATTTTCATCAACCAGAGGGGAAAATATCCTCAAAAATGGAATTAAAAGTGACAGCAGAAAAATGATTAAATACTGCATGGAGAGGTCATGGGGACTGGTTTCCACAAAATTAAAAATAATAAAGCAATGTTTGAAAATCACAGAGACTCGTCCTGATAACCCTGACTTTTCAGGTTCCTATAGGATGAGAGTCAGATCATTTACCAGGAACAAAAGACCTACCTGATCTGGCCCCAGACTAGTTTTCCAGACTCATCCGTTCCTTCTTTCCCATGAATCATTCTCATCCCTCCTTGTTTATAAAGTCGTCCTCCTTCTTTAATCACAACCCACTGGTCCTTCCAGAGTTCAGGTGACAACTCCAATTTGAAACTGCCCTGACTATGCTGCTGCTGCTAAGTCACTTCAGTCGTGTCCGACTCTGTGCGACCCCATAGACGGCCTCCTACCAGGCTCCCCTGTTCCTGGGATTCTGCAGGCAAGAACACTGGAGTGGGGTGCCATTTCCTTCTCCAATGCATGAAAGTGAAAAGTGAAAGTGAAGTCGCTCAGTCGTGNAACTGCCCTGACTATGCTGCTGCTGCTAAGTCACTTCAGTCGTGTCCGACTCTGTGCGACCCCATAGACGGCCTCCTACCAGGCTCCCCTGTTCCTGGGATTCTGCAGGCAAGAACACTGGAGTGGGGTGCCATTTCCTTCTCCAATGCATGAAAGTGAAAAGCGAAAGTGAAGTCGCTCAGTCGTGTCCGACTCTTAGCGACCTCATGGACTGCAGCCTACCAGGCTCCTTTGTCCATGGGATTTTCCAGGCAAGAATACTGGACTGGGGTGCCATTGCCTTCTCCGTTTTTACCCCCAAGCATCAATCTGTTTCCTTTTCTGAAATCTTATATACCTGCCTGCATTCTCATTTGGCATGTCATCCTTCAGGGCTGCTGCTGCTGCTAAGTCGCTTCAGTCATGTCCAACTCTGTGCGACCCCATAGACGGCAGCCCACCAGGCTCCCCTGTCCCTGGGATTCTCCAGGCAAGAACACCAGAGTGGGGTACCATTGCCTTCTCTGTCCTTCAGGGCAGTAAATTCAAATAGTCTTCTTGTGCGAGTCATTCTTGTCTCCCAAATATTAGTAGTTTGCAAGCTCCTGAGAGACAGAGCCTAGTACCGCCTTAAGTGATATATCATTGTGTTCCCAACAGCACCATGTGCAGAGGAGAGAGTAAATTAATCCGTTGAGAACTTCATGTTGAGGAGAGTTGTAGTTAAGCCGAGTAGAAAAACGAAACTCACAATTGGCAGGAATGAAAGGATATTGGGACACAAGCAGTTGAAATGAAAATGGGATAGATCTCTAGAATTTGGGATTATTTAACAGTTGGGTAGGGGTATTTTATGGTAGCCACCACACAGACCAAAACATCTGGTTGCCTCCAAATGTGATTGGCCCAGCTGGCCAGGGTGCTCAGAAATACTTTGCTCTTGAAGTTTAATGGGTTTGTCCAGCTGTGTCGAGTATTCTAGCAGCTGCTCAGAATATAGCACTTCTGGATCCCATCTGTTGAGAACACAAGGAAGATATAAACATGGGGATTCTTTTATTTCCTTAACTCCAAATATGCAGGTAGTATTTCCCTGAAACTTGTACTTCCCAGAGGCAAGTGATGACAGCCTCTGTCATTTAATTTTCCTGAACACGTGTGCATTTGAAATAAACAGTATACACTGGCTCACTCATACCTACTCCCCACCCTCTTAAATTCCATGTTGATACACTGCTCCCACTTCAAGCTATGAACTTGTACTGAGTTCTGAAGCAGAACAGGCACCTAGTAGGCCCTTAATAATTTTTCCAGGTTTGGCTGATTTAATTCGAGATCTGCTAACTGGCTCAGATGGTAAAGAATCTGTTGGAATGACATTTGAGGGCCAAAACCAGCATGCAGAGAAAGCAGTATACCAGGTCTTTATTGAGAAGTCACCCAGCTCCAGGCTACAGACTGAAATAGCCAGCAGAGGAGCCTTTTGGATCTTGTATAATCTAGTTCCAGGGTGTACAATGATAAAACTACCAGATGTCTTCCAGCTCCAACATTCCTTTTACTCTTGTCCCAGTCCTGTGTATTTTCAAACTCTCTGCCCATCGTTGTAAGCAATCACTGAATGAATTATCCAGACTTGTCTGTTTGTATAGACGTACATTTAGAAGCTAATACTAAAAAGCATGATACCACTGAAAAGGAATAAAGGACAGTCTAGTATGAGGTGATGTGGACAAAAGTATTTAGACTTCAAAACCCTTCTTTTAAAAGGGAGGAGATTCGGTATACTTATGGCTGATTCACATTGTTGTATGGCAGAAACCAACACAACACGGTAGAGCAATTTTCTTCCAATTAAAAATAAATTTAAAATTCTTTTTTCCTAGAGGAATTGAAAAGTCTTTTCTATACTTTGTTATTATATCATGAAGACAGTAAGTTCATGTTTGCAGGCATTTTTGAGTCTTTTCAGACAAAAAACTGCTACTTCTGCTCTTATTATTTTAATAGATAAGTATAGCAGATAAAAAATTCCAGGGAAATGAAGAATGACGGTTACACCCCTGAATTGACTGTCTGCGCTGATGACGTGTTGCCGGCTTCTTCATACTTATCTCATTTAATCAGGCTGTTTTTCTTGGAGAGCTCTTTAGCCAGGTGATAGGAACTTGGGTTTATGGTTGTTGTTTATGAAAATGGTTAATATTCCTATACTCTGGTATTTCCTGCCCTTTTTCTGATACTTCTGAATATTTTAGAAAAGTTTCAGTCTGGGTGCTGAGGCACAACTCCATAGATCAATAGTGCATGTTTTAAATCTGATTCACTATAAAGTAAGTTATTTTATAGTTCAGACATACCTGCTTTTTAGGATTCCAGCTACTTGGGCTAGCCCCATAACTTCCTCGCTTGCTTTGTAGGACTTTTCAGTGTGTGTTAGTGCAAATTGCAACTCTTAAGGATAGATTTTTCTATTGCTTGCACATATCCCCCCGCCGTATGGTTTAGATACGGGCTGCAGAGCAGGATTGCCTAGATTTCAATGCTAGTCACGTCATTTAACAGGTACTGACTTTTTAAAAGCCTTTATTTCATGGAAGTGTAGTTGATTTGTTGTTGTCTAGTCACGAAGTCATGTTGGACTCTTTTGTGACCCTATGGACTATAGTCTGCCAGGTTCCTGTGCCCATGGGATTTCCCTGTGCAGAATACTGGAGCGAGTTGTTATTTCCTTCACCAGGGGATCTTCTCAACCCAGGGATCGAACCTGCATCTCCGACATTTGCAGGCAGATTCTGGTGGCTCAGTGGTAAAGAACATACCTGCCAATGCAGGAGACGCGAGTTTGATCCCTGGGTCGGGAAGATCCCCTGGTGAAGGAAATGGCAACTCGCTCCAGTATTCTGGCCTGGTAAATCCCATGGGCAGAAGAGCCTGGCAGGCTACAGTCTATAGGGCTGCAAAGAGTTGGACGCAACTTAGCAACTGAGCATCCACACATAGAGTTGATTTACGATGTCGTGTTAATTTCTGCACTGCAACAAAGTGATTGTTATACATACATATATTCTTTTCACATTCTTTTCCATTATGGTTTATCACAGGATATTGAATATAGTTCCATGTGCTATATACTATAGGACCTTATTGTTTATTCATTCTATATTGTTTATTCATTCATTCTATATATAATAGGTAGTTCGGTAGTTAGAATAGGAAAAAGGAGTCCAGAATGGCGATGGCTAAGAGACAAGGAAGGGAAAAGCCTGCAAAAACAGAACAAAGGAAGGTCTGAGGACCGGAGTGAGGACCTCTGGTAGAAAAAAACAGCACTCCTGGTTAGCCCAATTTATATAGGGCAGGCCCAGGGGAAGGAAAAAACATATAAAAAGGAGCCAAAGGGCCGGTGCTCTCTTTTCTTCGTGTCTTTTGGGTCAGCATGCTCTCATGCCTCGAGGATGTATTTTCCTTTTACTTTCTAAATAAAACTGAGCTGTAATGTGGAGCTGTAACACTGATCTGTTCAAGAGCTATAACATGGTCTGTCTGAGAGTTAGGACACGTTCTGAGGGCTGTAACATCCATCGCTTCAAATTTTTGTTGTGACAAGACAGAACCAAGGAATTACACACTCCCCTGACAATAGTTTGCAAAATCTGCTAACCGCAAACTCCCAACCCAACCCTCCCCTATAATAGCTAGTCTTGCAACCTCTCTTTGTCTTCATTTCCATCTCTGAAAACTGGGGTTATTCATAGTATCCACCTCAGGGTGTTCTGGTGAGAATTAAATGATTTCAACAGGTAAAGCATTTGAACAGTGCCAGTCCCAGAGTTACTATTATTATTTGCCTCTGAAACTGTGTATTTGCTATTTCCTGTCTCCATAACTTTCTTTCCTCCGTGATATTCATGGCTGGATATGTCCAGCATACAGATGTTCATTCTAATGTCATCCCTAGTGGTAGGTCCCTCCCTGCCATGCACTGTTATATCGCCATGTGATTCCCTTAACTATCTATATCGACTCTCTGAAACCATCTGCTTTCCATGTTTACATATCATCTGAATATTCTCACTAGAATAAGCTCCATGAGGCCAGGGTCCTTATCTGCCCTGCTCACCACTGTACCTGGCTGGGAGTGCATAGCACATTCAGTTCAGTTCAGTCGCTCAGTCATGTCTGACTCTTTGTGACCCCATGGACTGCAGCATGCCAGGCCTGCTTGTCCATCATCAACCCCCGGAATTTACTCAAACTCATGTCCATTGAGTCAGTGATGCCACCCAGCCATCTCATCCTCTGTCAGCCCTTTCTCCTCCTGCCTCAGTCTTTCCCAGCATCAGGATCTTTTCCAATGAGTCAGCTCTTCCCATCAGGTGGCCTAGCACAAGGCAGAGTTCAATTAATATGTGTTGAATGAAGAAATAAATACAGTTACTCTATTTTCAAGCAAGCTTTTCTGTCAAAGAACCTTCATGTGCTTCAAGATAAAAGAAACAGTAGCAAAATACACTTTGGATCCTAAAATACTGAAGTGTTTTGCACATTTTCAATGGTTTAAGTGGGAATAGAAGAGAGAATGTCATTAGCACTGGCTTGGGAAATCAAAGCATATGATTTTGGCAATGCCAGTGTCTCCTACGGGGGTCTTTGCCAAATGAGTACCTGATAATGTTGGTCACTGCCTCCTGCTCCCCTCCCTGGACAGAACTTGACATCTCAGTGGGTATGACCTTGCCATTTTTATTATAGTATTTCAAGAGCATTTAACACATGATTTGCACACAGCAGGTGCTCAATAATTATCCACTATATGAAAGAACTTACTCGTTTTTTATCATCAAAACTCTATATGTCAGTTAGATGTGGAAAGAAAAGAGACCACTTGCATAGCAATTTCAAGGGTTAGGGCTTATACTTGTGAGTTTGAGAAGTGCATACACTAACAACAGCCAAACTCTTAATACAGATTTTTCTAACTCAAGCCCTTGGAGATTTCTCAAAGAGACCATTGTTTGGTTATTTTAAGGTGGGCTCCCTCTCAAACTTTCAGGTTTCCATAGAGATGGCATGTTTTTCTTCCTGAATGATATTTGCTTGTAACCTCAGAAGCCTGGTCAGCAAATTAGCACAGGTGATTTAAGAGTAGAGAGGGGTGGCTCTGGCAGCTTCGAGGTCTTGCTACCCTATAAAGGTCTAGTTTGTTAAATGAAGTGAGGAAAGAGAATCTAAAGATCATCCTTTAAAAAAAAAAGCAAGGCTACTGTTGGAAAGTCTTTCTTTTCCTCTCTGATGAATAAGGATGTGTTAATATAAGGAAAGAAGGAATGATTCCAGGTTGCAAGGTTCAAAAGTCAGGACTGGCTTATTCATGTTGATGTTTGGCAGAAACCAACACAGTACTGTAAGGCAATTACCCTTCAATTAAAAATAAGCAAATTTAAATATTTTAAAAATGTCAGAGCTGCAATGTGCTTGTAATAGTTGTCATAGAATAACATTTGTGGGCGCAAAATGTGTGTTCAGAAGTTGTTACAGTCAGTGTTCTACAATAAAGCACTTATATGGTGGAAGTGAACTGAGTCGCATGGAATTGTTTAATGGTGTTTGTTAGTTTCAGTTTATGTGAGTATATGCTTCTTGAGGGAGGAGACCCTATCTTAACATTCCTTTTGAATCCTGTATAGCACGTTGCCCTGTCTTATGTGAAAAAATGGGGTTTCTCTCATTTTCCTACTCTCTTGTATTAATGTTTCTAAACCATCTCTCTGATAGCATTGCTTTCTGTCCAAACCTTTAATGGTGCGTCCTTGCCAGTCAAACCCTTAAGCCTGACACTAAAACTCTTTCAAGATCTATCTTTTAGTTTGCTTTCCCACCCATTTGAAAATATACCCTAATCTCAGACATCCTGGAGTACTTATCTTGCATTTCCTGGTTATTCCCTGTGCTTTGTTGGTTCAAACTTTCCCACCAACCCTTCCCCCACCAAATGTTTGCTTATGCTGTTCCTTCCTTCTGGAATGCCTCTCCCTCACCCTAGAATCTCTAGCTAATGAAATTCTTCCCATCCTTTAAAGCCCATTGAAAGGCCACCTCGGTGGGAAGTGATCTCTTGGTGTTGTGCATTCCATTAGCCTTTTATCCTAATCTTCTTGTCATCCTCCTAAGGCTCAACACAAAGCCTCCATACAGGTATTCAAATATTTGGAGACTCATAAATGAACTATAGGTTGATTCACATGTATCCCAGGGCCATAGAGGCAGAAATGACCACCATCTAGCAAGGCTAGCCAGGAGGTAATCTATATACTAAAGCCTGTTTTCATTGTCTTCCTTAATAAAAAGAGAAGATGAATTGGGGGATTGTTTGGGAAGTGATCATCAGGCAAAGAGAAGGAGGCTTACTTGATTACAACTGAGAAGGAATTTCTCGGGAGACCTGACTTGTCGCTGCCCTGAGGAGTACAACATAAGCCTTAGAGGGAAGGGCGTTGGGATCTAGAAATACTGAGGACTATGGCCTTGTCTGGTCTTTCTTACTTCTTGCCACCACTATGCTGTGCAGCTCAACAAGTGTGTCAGAAAACTCATCACCTCTTCAATCAGTGTCCATCACTCTGATGCCAAAGAAACTATATAATGGGATTCCACAGGGAAGTAATAGATAAGAGGAAAGCAAACCATAATATTCCCTTCATTAAGACATTCTCACAAGGAACCCAAGTTCTAGCAAATCACAGAAAATGAGAGACAAAAATTGCCTTCTTTAGAAGCAGTATGGCAGAGTGTGATGCCCCCAGCAGAGATTCGTAAGCATATATATATTCCTTAGGGACCATGGCATGGTGGCCCAAAGCACTTCCCAGGATCATGGCATGGTGGCCCAAAGCACTTCCCATAAGTTTGATGCTTATGCTTTAAATGCAGACCTGCTTTGTAATCTCATCCATAATGTAACTGTGTTTGTATTTAAAATAATGATGATAGTCAAAGTCACCTCTCCAAAGAGGGTACCAAGTTTATGCTGCTGGGCCTTTCAGAGACTACTTGGCATACCACTGAACATTCCAGACTATTCTCAACCCAGATTGGAACAGTGAGGATTCAGTGAGATAATATATAGAAAGCATGTAGCCCAATGCCAGACGGATAGTAAGTGCTCTACATATGGGACCTGTTCATAGTTAATTCCTCTAGGAACATGGTTTTTTGGCCATTAGGAGATTACCATCTTCCTCAAAGCTTTGTCATGAGGATTCCGTGAGGCATGGCTGCAAAGCAAATTGACTCCTTGCTTCTTGGCCAAGTAAAAGGTCACTTTTTAGGGTAACAGTTTATTATTCACATCTTCCAGAGTAAAATGTTGAATTGCATTCACATGAACACATTTTAGAATTTGTTTCTTATGGGTGAAGTGTGTGCCTCCCTTTCTATCGAGAAACAGAGGAAAGAAGACAGGAGCGACAGCCACATAAGAAGCATGCATGCGTGTATGCAGGCAGGCATGCACGTGTGCACACATGCTCACATGCATTCTGTGACAGCCTTATAAATACTCCTCCTGATGCCGGTGCTCACCTAAATGCAAAGCAAGGACCACAGGCCAGACGGTTCTGACCACGATTCCTATGTACCAAAAACCGTTCCACCTTGATCAAGAAGAAGAGGTCTTGTAATATGATGGCAATTATCCGGCAATTTGCAAGGCATATTTTACCTGCCATGTGCTCTCTGGCAGAAATGATCTCTGATTACAAGCCTTGTGCAGTAAATATATAGATATCTTGTTTTACTCTCTTGCTTGTGTGTGTGTGTGTGTGTGTGTGTGTGTGTGTGCGTGCGCACGCTCAGTCGCTCAGTAGTGTCTGACTCTTTGCAACCCTATGGACTGCATAGCTTACAGGATCTTAGTTCCCAGATCAAGGATCGAACCTGGGCCCTCAGCAGTGAAAGCACCAAGTGGTAAGCACTGGACCACTAAGGAATTCCTGAATACTGCTTATTTTTATGTTTAAACCTCAAATTTAAAAATTAAGTTATACTTGTTACAACATATTTTTAAATCAAAAAATGCCGATAAAAAAAAAGACCATCCCTCTCCCCACCAAATAGCCACTGTTAACATTTTTTGTTTGTTTTTGGCCATGCTCCATGGCACATGGGATCTTAATTTGCCAACCATTGCTGGAACCCAGGCCACCTGCATTGAAAGGGCACAGTCATAACCACTGGACGATCCCCTGCCATTGTTGACATCACTAACAGTGGTTATTATATCTTTCGAGTCCAAAGATTCATTTAATTTCACCTTTGTAACAAATAATAAGCTGTCAATAGGGCACAATTCTTTGAGGGATGACAGTCATGTGACTGGAAGCAACGTCAAGGTGCTAGAATGTGCACCTGAGAACTTAGGAGTGCCCTGAGGCTCACCTTGGCTGTAGCAGAACTCCTTGTGGAAGAAATGGAGAATTAAGTGTCAGAACAGAAGCCATTTCAGAGGGACTGACAGTCCCTGCTAAGGCTATGTAATGTAGGCAAAACTTTCCCAGCCCATTGCTGGTGAAAACCTTGAGGTCTCGCTCCTGAAAAGGCGGGGTTTGTTTTGACAGTCACCTGCAGATGCTCTTCACCTTCTCATTGCCCTCAGAGTAGAAACAAAGTCAATACTGAGTACCAAGGTCCTTTGAACATCACTTAATTTCAGAAACCACTACTTCAAAAAAATCCATTATAGGTGCTTTTGGGGAGAGTGGGATGTGTGGCAGAAAGATAGGAAGCTCAGTGTTCAGCAAGATTTAGTGGTGGCTTAGAGGTTAAAGCGTCTGCCTGCAATGCAGGAGACCTGGGTTCGATCCCTGGGTCGGGAAGATTCCCTGGGGAAGGAAATGGCAACCCACTGCAGTATTCTTGCCTAGAGAATCCTGTGGATGGAGGAGCCTGGTGGGCTACAGTCCGTGGGTTCGCAAAGAGTCGGACACGACTGAGTGACTTCACTTTCACTTTCACAGAACAATAAGTGATTTAAATCTTTCTTGAAGCTCTAGCACTTTAAAGACATTGTCACCACCCATAAGCATGTCAAGGCAATATATTTATATGTAAAGATTTCTTGAGACATTTTCATTGTTTTTCATTCTTTCCACCTACACCTACAGCTCTGGTCCTCAGACTGTATATGCCTCAGAGACACTTTGAACATGGGAGAACTGAGGGGAAGGGGGTTTGCTCCCAAGTTTGGGGGCCTGAGAATTTTCATTTTCCATAAGTTTTTAGGTGAAACTGCAAATTATCCAAAATACTATTCTTGAATTAGGTGATTTTTAAGTTTTATTATATTTATTTTTCTGGCCTTGCCAAGTGGCTCATGGCATCTTAGTTCCCCAACCAGGGATCAAACCTGGGCCCTGGCATTGAAAGCATGGAATCCTAACCACTGAACCACAAGGGAAGTCCCTAGGCGATGTTTTAGAAAAATTATTGGCATTAGCTACCACCACACTTCACCAGTTCTTACATATTGCAGATTTTATTTTTCAAATCTATGACAGTATTTGTGTTGCAGAGTTCCTTTTTATCTACCCCTGTACCTTCTAATCAACAGAATTGCTCTGATATTTATGTTTCTGAAAAAATATAGTCTTCCAGCACTTTCAGGAGATATCTGGGTTATTTGTCTTTGGGAGAGAGGATTTCTGGCCCTGCCGATTATTAACTGTAGATCCTTGAGTAAGTTATCTGACATCTCTGAACTTCAGTATAGGTGGAGCAGTGATAAAGAATCTGCCTGCCAATGCAGGAGATGCAGGAAATGTGTGTTTGATCCCTGGGTCAAGAAGATTCCCTGGGGTCGGAAATGGCAACCCACTCTGGTATTCTTGCCTGGAAAATTCCACGGACAGAGGAGCCTGGCAGGCTCCAGTCCCTGGGGTCGCAAAGAGTCAGACACGACTGAGTGACTGAGCATGCAAGCCTGCATCCACGTCTGTAGAAAGGAAAAAACCCAAACAGAAAAACACCTGGTTTGCCCAGGGAGCGTGAGCATTAGACAAGATAAAGCAAGCATGAAAGACCTAGCATGAGGCCAATGAATATTAGGCCTCCATCTCCCATTTATTATCTACGTTATTACTTCAAGTGACGCTCTACCACCATTTCCAGTACTGATTGCTTTGTAATAGATTATAATATCTGACGGAGCCTGGGCACCATCTCACAGATATCTTAGCAATCCCTATAGTTCTAAGGCATTTTGTGTCAGGGCCAAGTGGGAACAGGTTTAATAATAATAGTTAGAATTTATTGGTGCCCACTACTAGGGCAGCTGAGAATGATCTCATCTAATCTTACAAACAGCCCTATAATGAAGGTATTATTATTATCATCACTATTTTTCAGATGAGGAAATGGAGACTCAGAGAGGTTAGGTAACTCGCCTGAGGTCACACAGATGCTAGTGAAGGCAGAGCCAAGATTTAAACCGAGGGCTGTCATTCAATAAAAAAGACAAGAGAGAAAAATAAACCCAGGGCTGTCTTCTTTCCAGAGTGCGAACCTCTAGCCACTACCTCTTCAGTTTAGAATGACAAGCTGTTCCTGTTTAGAAGAGACCTTAGACATCATGGTCTGGTCCTCCCACAGTAGAGATGAAAGAACGGAGGTACAGGAAGGGGGGCGAGATGCTCCAGCTCACTAATAGCAGATCCAAGAGCTCAACTTGAGTCGAACTCAGCTTCTGTAGCTTTTACAGCAGTGTAGTTTTGCTTTCATACACAGAAAAGTTTTCATTCCCAGTTCAATCATTGAACAAACAATGGTTTTGCTGAATTAGGAGGGGGGGGGTTAGATATTCCCATGTTTAACAACAACCAGCTCTCTATGGAAAGAGGGGAAAGCCCTATTTTGTAGCATTTGCCAATTTCCACAATATAAATACTCCCACCAAAGCTGATTTCAAGTTCTCAATGTGATGTCACTAAACGCAGAGTTCAGAAGAGATGCATGCAATCCAGAATCTTGAGCTGGCTCTTGCATGTCACTGCCTCACTCTTTGTAGAGGATGACAAACCAAACCCTGGGTATTGTTCCAAGCTAAGATTCCAATAGTTAAGAAAGAAAAGTGAATGTTTCTTATATCCCAGGATTCTAAAATTCAACAGAATTGGTATTCTGGCCAACTCTCCTTTTAGAGTTTAGGACTGGCTCTATTAGTGATATTGAGTCCCTGCCAAAGGGCGTCTTGGGATTTATTTATAGAATCTTTTTCCCCCAAAAGGGTACAGGAATATATGGTGTGATGTTCTATCTTTAGACATGCAAATCCATTTTCTCAAATGACATCTTAGGGGACAAATTAAGACACTCCTAAGTTGTTTGTTTGTTTTTATTTTGGGGAAAAAAAAATCTATGACAGCCACAAACTTTTTGAAATTTTAGAAAATAGCCTAAGGAATACATGTTTATGTTAAGGAAATTTAGAAAATAACAAGCAAACAAAAGAAAATATGTTAAAAACGCATCTGTTCTTCCAAGAGCCAGATAGATTTTTTTTTAATGGCTGTACTGCAAAAGAAATCCATTTCCAAAATGAAAAGATATCACAGATTATTATCCTCCAGGTACAGGTCCTGCCACTCTATTTGTATTCACGGAAATGGTATGTTAGCTATATTTATGCTGATGTCCTATACACATTTGAAGATAATATTACTAATGGGGATTGTTATCTGTGAGCACAGATGGGGCTCAAAAGACCAGGGTAACAACATCAGCCTTTTCCAGTTTGTGGACCACTGTACACACAAAGACTGTGAGTCACAGTTGCAGCTGTGCCGATAGTGTGGTTGATTGGGACTCTGCCTCTGAGACCTGAGGTCATACTGGAGCTCAGAAAACAACCCCCTCCAGCACTCCCTTATTGCCTTAGCCAGCCCAGCCTGCCTGCTGTTTGTTTCCTGCTGCCTGCAGCTCGGCCCCATTGTTTGAAGTGGGGCTTTAGAGCCGCTTTAATGGGTTTTCTTCTGCTGCCCCTGCTTGGGGTTGCCTCACTACAACTCACCATAGGACAATCTGATCTGGCATCCTGGGGCCATCCTTCACACATGTCCAGCCCAGCGGGGCACTGTTGGAAATGGAATTTGTTCATTCCCTCTGCTTCAACCTTGATTTTGGGGACACAATACCCTAGAAAAACTTACCAGTCACTGTAACAATGCAAGATCACTGACTCTAGGAAATGAATGTTTTTTTTCTGCAATAGATGCTCATTAAGTTTGGGACTGGTAGCCAGTTAGCGATGCCAAAAGGTAAGGGCATGTAACCGACCTCTCTGGAATCTTGGCTTTCAGCTCTTCATCTCAAATGTGGATTTTCTTGACAGATTCTCTTCCACTATGTTTCCCAAGCTTGGTTCCCTACCCAAAGGCCACAGTTGAAAGATGGATAACTGCAAAATGTTTGGAAAAATGTAACTCGTGACGAGGAGTTGCTTAAAGTTGTAGTAAATTGCATATATAGACATAGGGGATGTTCGGTGGATTTATGCTGACATTTTTGTTCTAATGCACCATTACTGATGAGGGTAGACTAGTAAATTGCATATACAGACATAGGGGATGTTCGGTGGATTTATGCTGACATTTTTGTTCTAATGCACCATTATTGATGAGGGTAGACTGTTTGGCTCCCTTCAGAGAGAAGAAACCCTTTTAGCTAGGAAAACAATGTGACCAGAGAGAATCCAGGCCTCTGGACAATATATGAAAGACCAAGTATTTTTTTAGTTTCAGAAGAGTGAAGAGTAGCAGCTGGGTGACCTTAGGAAAATCACTTCACCTGTCTGTGCCTCAGTTTCCTCCTCAGTAAAAGGCAATGACTAATAGATACCTCATAAGGATGTCACAAGGATTAAATCAGACAGAGCACATGAAGAGCTTTACACACAATGCCTGGCACAAAGTATCAGTAAATGCCCATTCAGTGTTGACTGTTTCCTCTAAAGGGAAGCCAGTGTCCCCATAGCCCTAGTTGTAAGGTAGTGATCCCAGGCAGGAAGCCAACTGACCTTCCAGTTAAAGGTTAGTTCCATGGAAGGTGGGAGGAGGGGACTTCCCCTTTCCCCTTATTATGTTGCTTTGAATTCTTCTGAATCACAACATTTAGACCTGTAGTTCTCAACCTCAGCTGCACATTGGAATGACCTGCAGACCTTTAAAAAATACAAATGTCTGGGCCCCACCTCCAGAAATACTGACTTCATTTGTCTGTGTGGCACCTGAGGGATGGGAAATTTTACAGCTCCCCAAGTGGTTCTGATGTGTGTTGCCGTGAGAACCACCTGACTTTAGGCACATGCTGCATATCTGTGATAAAGATGATGAAAGTCAGCATCAAGCCATGGAAGGGAGCCGGGTGCCACTACAGCCGCTGCTGCCGCCGCAGCCTTGATCGTGCATCCCTCCCAAATCTCTTGACTCAGGGCAATAATCACCAGTCCACAAAATTTGCATTGGCCCCACCTGTATTTACCTGATATCATCCCCTCTCTTCCTTTAATATGCCCAATGTGCATAAGGGAGGATCAAAAGAGCTCACACCTGGCCTTGTGTTTAAGTTGAGTAAAGGTATGACGGGAGTCTAAGAGTTAATCTCGTTAAAGCTGATCTCCTATGCTTGGGCTGTTAGCTGTTGCTCAGCATCTATTAATTTAGGCTTCAACATGTATCTGCCATGTCCACAGTTTCAGGTGGTGCTATAACTCATGCCCTGCTGTCGGTTCCAGAAAATGACTGCATGTGTTTTATTTAGATAAACTGTAATTATGCCAACTTTCAACTCTTTTGGTAATTTTGGCCCGTTTGTGGATGATAAGTAGTAAAACCCACTTTTCCTTATTGCATACTAAAAATCATCTGAAAAACAGATTTGTTTGGTTAATGAAGTCTTATGGAATGGGGGAGACAAGGAAAGGAACATAGTACTTGAGGTTTTAATTCAGCATGGATTACAAACAAGTAGGACAACTTTTGTTTGCTTAGAGGGCTCAAAGCCAGGCAACAAAAACTTAACTTGAGAGGGCAGCAGTTAGGAACATGTCTCCACCCTATGTGACTGTGATGTATTCTAGCTTGGTGTAGACACTTAATCCAGGGTGGGGCCTGTTAGTAATATAGGCACAATCATTCCCCCCTTACCCTCCATGGTTACTGTTCAACTGGGTAACGAGCTCAGTTTGCAGTTAATGTCTATGTAAAATGGAAATATAAATCATCACTCAAATACTCGCTTTTATGCCTGGATTCTTTCCTATAAAAATCTCATTGCTCTTGATGGAGGAAAATGGAAGTGGTTTTTACACAGGGTCATGATTTACGAAGTAATTGTCTGAACCCCCGCCAAAACCAGTTGCAAATAAATTTATCAATTTGAAATGAGATGATCTCAAATCAGAAACAAATGATGTTTACTGAGTTTGGGATAGACATGTACACACTGCTATATTTAAAATGGATAACCAATAAGGACCTCTTGTATAGCACGGGGCACCGGCTCAAAATTATGTAACAGCCTACATGGGAAAAGAGTTTGAAAAATAATAGATATATGGATATGTATAACTGAATCATCTTGCTGTACACCTGAAATTTTCAGAACTTTGTTAATAAACTATACTAAAATATAAAATAAAAAGTTTAAGTAGAAACAAATGATGGTTGATCATATAATATTGTATGAACTTAAAGCATTCTTTGAGAAAGAACATTCACTGGAAATGAATTATTGATAATACAGTTTTTAATGTGTGACTTAAATTGCTGTAGAAAAGTTTGAAGTTTCTTTCTGAAATGTTAAAATAAAAACTGCCTTCTGGAAAGGACTTAGGGCTAAGCCTCAGCAAAATTTACGTTTTATCTTAGGCACAAATCTTTTATATTCCAAAATCTTCCTCAAAACTCTGATATTCTGCCAAATAGGATGAAGAAAGCAGAAGGGGAGGATAGTTGGGTTTGTTTTCTTTATAAAGCTGTTCCTCTTTCTTGTTTATTCACTGTGGCTGGGAGAGAGGTCCTGGGCTGCTTTGTTCTTCAGCTGGGATAACTACTTTACCGAATGAAGGGTTTTGAAATCTTTAGTCTGCTCCCTCGAAGTGAAAAGCACAGGCAACATTTGTTGTCTCTAAGTACATTTTAAATGGAAACTAAAGTTTTGGGTGTTTCAAGGGGCTGACTTTAGACACAGAGTTTTATCCTGAAATTTTAATGCAGATCTGAGCCTTCCAGAAATAGTACTTTTTGAAATGGAGTTGTTTTTATTATTGGAATTTTATTAAATAGATATAGTACATACTAGGTACAGTCAGTAAAGTTGGTTTTTATAGACAAAACATTCATGAAAAAGAAAGCAAAATCAAGTTATTATATTTTATTCTTGCTATTTGATTATAGACAGGTTGTCTAATCAATTTCACTATTGTTGTTTGATCGAACCACCTTTGGTTAATGACTGCTGCTGCTGCTGCTAAGTCACTTCAGTTGTGTCTGACTCTGTGTGACCCCATAGATGGCAGCCCACCAGACTTCCCTGTCCCTGGGATTCTCCAGGCAAGAACACTGGAGTGGGTTGCCAGTTCCTTCTCCAATTCATGAAAGTGAAAAGTGAAAGTGAAGTCGCTCAGTTGTGTAGGACTCTTGGCGACCCCAAGGACTGCAGCCCACCAGGCTCCTCCGTCCATAGGATTTTTCCAGGCAAGAGTACTGGAGTGGGGTGCCGTTGCCTTCTCCGTTGGTTAATGACTAGACATGTTTAAATGACGGTAAATGAGCTCTGGCCTGTCCTTGCCCTCCCCCCACCCCACCCCAGCTTTTTTTGGCTTTTGGTCTTTGCAGCCCAAAATAACTAGTAAATTATGTTCATTCTCATCCTAACTTGGAATGGAAGGATAAAAACAAAGTTTTCCTGCAATCTTTTGATGCCTCAGTCACTTTTGGCATCCAGTGACTCTAAACTTTTATTGAGTGTCTGGATAATGAAGGCTCTGTATCCTACTTAAACTAAGAGTTAATTCAACAGTGAAATCAAACCTCAAAGTCAAGGTCCTTCCCAATACTCAAATGCTGTTTATCAGAAACCTATATACTGCTATGGCTGGAATATTTATTACTAGTTAGTGCCTTTGTTAGGGTTTTGTTTTTCTTGAAGACTTCAGTTCAGTTCAGTTGCTCAGTTGTGCCCGACTCTTTGTGACCCCATGGACTGCACCATGCCAGGACTCCTTGTCCATCACCAACTCCTGGAGCTTATTCACACTCATGTCTATTGAGTTGGTGATACCATCCGACCATCTCATCCTCTGTCATCCCCTTCTCCCACCTTCAATCTTTCCCAGCATCAGGGTCTTATCAAATGAGTCAGTTCTTCACATCAGGTGGCCAATTGGAGTTTCAGCTTCAGCATCAGTCCTTCCAATTAATATTCATGACTAATTTCCTTTAGGATGGAATGGTTGGATCTCCTTGCAGTCCAAGGGACTCTCAAGAGTCTTCTTCAACACTACAGTTCAAAAGCATCAATTCTTTGGTGCTCAGCTTTCTTTATAGTCCAACTCTCACACCCATACATGACAACTGGAAAGACCATAGCTTTGACCAGACGACTTTTGTTAGCAAAGTGATGTCTCTGCTTTTGAATATGCTATCTAGGTTGGTCATAACTTTTCTTCCAAGGAGCAAGTGTCTTTTAATTTCATGGCTGCATTCACTATCTGCCGTGATTTTAGAGCCCCCCACCCAACAAAATAAAGTCTGTCACTGTTTCCATTGTTTCCCCATTTATTTGCCATAAAGTAATGGGACCGGATGCCATGATCTTAGTTTTCTGAATGTTCAGCTTTAAGCCAACTCTTTCACTCTCTTTTTTCACTTTCATCAAGAGGCTTTTTAGTTCCTCTTCACTTTCTGCCGTAGGGCTAGTGTCATCTGCATATCTGAGGTTATTGACATTTCTCCCAGCAATCTTGATTCCATCTTGTGCTTCTTCCAGCCCAGCATTTCTCATGACGTACTCTGCATATAAGTTAAATAAGCAGGGTGACAATATACAGCCTTGACATATTTCTTTTCCCAATTTGGAACCAGTCTGTTGTTCCATGTCCAGTTCTAACTGTTGCTTCTTGACCCGCATACAGATTTCTCANTTCAGATGCTTATATCTTTCCTTTTCTCCTTGGCTTTTCACTTCTCTTCTTTTCACAGCTATTTCTAAGGCCTCTCCAGACAGCCATTTTGCCTTTTTGCATTTCTTTTCCATGGGGATGGTCTTGATCCCTGTCTCCTGTACAGTGTCACAAACCTCAGTCAATAGTTCATGAGGCACTCTATCAGATCTAGTACCTTAAATCTATTTCTCACTTCCACTGTATAATCATAGGGGATTTGATTTAGGCCATACCTGAATGGTCTAGTGGTTTTCCCTACTTTCTTCAATTTAAGTCTGAATTTGGCAATAAGGAGCTCATGATCTGAGCCACAGTCTGCTCCCCATCTTGTTTTTGCCGACTGTATAGAGCTTCTCCATCTTTGGCTGCAAAGAATATAATCAATCTGATTTCAGTGTTGACTATCTGGTGATGTCCATATGTAGCGTCTTCTCTTGTGTTGTTGGAAGAGGGTGTTTGCTATGACCAGTGTGTTCTCTTGGTAAAACTCTATTAGCCTTTGCCCTGTTTCATTCTGTATTCCAAGGCCAAATTTGCCTGTTAGTCCAGGTGTTTCTTGACTTCCTACTTTTGCATTCCAGTCCCCTATAATGAAAAGGACATCTTTTTTGGGCATGAGTTCTGAAAGGTCTTATAATTCTTCATAGAACCGTTCAGTTTCAGCAACTTCAGCATTACTGGTTGGGGCATAGGCTTGAATTACTGTGATATTGAATGATTTGCCTTGGAAACGAACAGAGATCATTCTGTCATTTTTGAGATTGCATCCAAGTGCTGCAGGTCTACACTATTCAGTGTGGTAGCCATTAGCCATATGTGGCTGTTTCAATCTTAGTTAATTTAAGTATCATTTCTTCAGTTGAACTAGTCACCTTTCAGGTGATTAATAGCCACATGTGACTAGCGGCTGCTAAATTTAACAAACATAGAACATTTCCATCATTGCAGAACGTTCTATTAAATTCCCCAGTTTTGCCTTGCAGAATGATTTATTTGCATATGCCCTGTATATCCTGAAAGTAAAAAGCGTCTGATATCTATGAAATGAATGAATCTCAAAATTTTTCATTACAAGGCTTTATATGGGAAGTGTTGAATGAGTTTCAGGAATAAGAGCTATAAGAGGTGGAATTTGAGCAAGTTTCTAGGTCCTGTGCATGAGTTCGACCTCCCTGGTGGCTTAGTAAAAAATCTGCCTGCAGTGCAGGAGACCAGGGTGCACAAGTTTGGAGGAGAATTGAGCAAGGTGTTTATCCAGGGCAGTGAAGTGCAACATAGCGAGAGAAGGAGCTGGAATCAGTATTGTGAAGGAAATCAGATAGCTCAGAAATAGAGAAGCTGTAGCAAGAATAAGATCCAAGGCAAGACTGTGAGTGGGGAAAATGAGTCATGAGGTCAGAAGCCAAGAAGATTAAAAGGAGGCCAAGAGGTAGAGTGCAAGGCAGGTCAGAAAGAGCAGTTCAGGACAGAGGCAGTGAGATCAAAATCTTGTCATTTCCTGAGCCATCATCCACAGGAAGGGAGGCCTGTCTGCTTTTAGCAAAGCTCTGGTTAGGAGAGGGTTTTCTGGAAGAGTGTGGAGGAAGATTGGGATTGGGGTCCCACTACAAGTAGCTGTGGACATTTGGAAGTGTGAGGGTGGGGCCCAATTAGGCTGCTGAGAACTGCATTCTGAGAGAGAAAATACCCTGGAAGCAGTAAGTGCCAGGGAAAGAGCAGGTGTGATAAAAGAAAAGCAGATCCCAAAGGGAGGAGGATGAAAAGGGAAAGGGTCAGATGAAGACGCAATACAACGAGAGGGGGCATTGTACATGCGTTAATACTAGTTTTCAATTAATTGTAGGGTTCTTTCTATAAATTAAACAATAGAGGGGGCATTATACATGCCTTAATACAAGTTTTCAATTAATTGTAGGGTTCTTTCTATAAATTAAACAATAGAGGGGGCATTATACATGCCTTAATACTAGTTTTCAATTAATTGTAGGGTTCTTTCTATAAATTAAATAATAAGCACAGGAATGAGAATGAGATTTAGAAGCTATGGGTCTGATTTAGTCAGAAAGTACACTTCTGGCCCCAGGCTCTTTGAGCTGCTTTGAAGTCCACACCTGGTTTTCCAGAAAAAAACCCACCCGTCCCCACCCAAATCCATCAACTTTCCCCCAGTCGGAGCTACTGCTGAAAAAATTCTGGTCTCCAACATTTTCAGCAGGGGGGATGGCCAAAGTGTGTGGACAAAGGGGGAAGTGGACTCTGAGTGGAAAGTAAGAAACAGCCATTTGAAAGTGCATGAGTCGAGCAGGGTATACCATGTTGCCCTCTGAAATCTTGTGAAGCTTAGCTTGACAATAAAAATCCTCTCTCCTGTCCACCCCTCATCCTTTCACGTGCTCTAGATAGTCCAAACTCAGATTTCTGTTGTTATTTTGAAAACTCCATCAGATTAGTAGAAGAGATCAAGGTATAACTTCTAGGACCAGATGAAACAAAGCTCTATTCATTCACTTGATTACAATATTGCAAACTCATTTCTAACCGTGGCTTTTGAGGACCAAAGCTGATGGTAGAAGAACTAGAGACAGTTCACTCAAAGGGGAAAACCAAACTAGCTGACCTTGAGAGCAGCCAGCTGTCTGCCAACAGTGAGTTTGCCATCCCAGAAATCTTTCTCAATGGCTTTCTATACCCTCCAGCAACATTGTCAGAGATTTGGATTCCTGAGAAAGACCAGTCTGAAAGCACCATGGTGTGTGTACTGCTAATTCTTTACAAAGATTACAGCTCTTTAATTCCCAAGGCTATTTTTTTGTTCTGACTCCTCTTTTTCCACCTCATGAAACTTCACTCTTTAGTCTCAAATCCCTGTGCCCAGGCATGAGCCAGTCTACTGAAACATGGGCAACTGTCTTGGCATGCATGGGCAATCAGATATTTGAAGAAAATTGATGAATAACCATGTGTCCGAGAGACCCATAGGGCTTAGGGAATTAAAAGGCTTATTCTTGTGGTTAAACACTGGGAATGCCATCTCATTCCCGTGCACTGATTTCTCTATTATCAGCTGGTAAGCCACAAGCAGATCCCTTGTTCATCTGCCAGGATGCAAACTAGCCCTTCTTTCAAGCCCCACTTTTGTTCTCAAGCTTAGGAACGCTGTAGTTATTCCAAAAGGAATCTGGCCGGCACAGTTAATTGGACTTATTAGGTCATAATTACAGTATCACAGCATCAGCCTGCATTTTTCTGGATTTGATTACTGAGCCTTCCTAATGTATATCTTTGGGTCCTGGTTCCACATTTAGGACCCGATGATTGAACTGATGGAGAACTAGGCCAATTACTTCCCTGAGCCCTAAAACTATGAATAAACTGTGTCCTTAAGAAGGGGTTTTAGGAAAACAATCAATAATTATGATTTCTAACAAGCTGAGTACTTGCTATGTATATGCCAGTACGCTTGCATTATCTCATACATTTTTTCACCTTGTTTTGGGGAATATAGTTTATTTACAGTGTTGTGTTAGTTTCAGCTATATAGCAAAGTGATTCAATTTTATATATATAGAAAAAGAGAACTTTTTTTTTACATTATCTTCTATTATGGGTTATTACAGAATATTGAGTAAGTTCCCTGTGCTATACAATGGGTCTTTGTTGATTACCTATTTTATCTATGGTATTGTGTATATTTTAATCCCCAAACTCCTAATCTATCCCTCATTTTCCCCTTTCCCCTTTGGTAAGATAAGTTTGTTCTCTATGTCTGTGAGTCTTATTTCTGTTTTGTAAGTAAGTTCATTTGTATCATTTTTTTTTGCATGCTTATTCTCTCAAGTCATGTCTGACTCTTTGCGAATCCATGGACTGTAGCCCACCATGCTCCTCTGTCCATGGGATTCTCCACGCAAGAATACTAAACTGGGTAGCTGTTCCCTTCTCCAGTGGATCTTCCTGACCCAGGGATCGAACCCGGGTCTCCCTCATTGCAGGAAAATCATTTCTTGTCTGAGCCACATCGATATATTTATAACACACAGCATGGGGAGGTACTGTTATTAACATCTTGCATTTACAGAGGAGCAAACTGAGGCACAGGGGGATATGGTAACTTACCCAAGATTACACAGCTAGTAAACACAGAATTGGGATTTACTCCCATGTCTGTTTTGATTCAGAACATATGCTTTTAACTAGTACACCACATTGTCTCTTCTTGAAGAGCATCTGTCTGTTCCTCGATTCACTAGTGAGAGCTCATCTGATTTTAATTTGTGAGAAACTAAAATGCAGTAGAATAAACAGATGTTTCCTTTCTGACGAAATGATGGATTATATTGTTCTATTTTATATGTTAGTGATGGGTTTGAGGCAGATTGTGAAAATTTGTAGGTCACTCATCAAAAGTATTTATTGGGCATCTATTATGTGCCAGCACATGTTGGGTGATTCAAAGATGTGGGAGAAACAGGTATTACCATCAAGAAGTGAGTGTATTTACCAGAGATATAAGGCTAACCCACAAGAACCCCACTGAGAACATATACATATATGTGTGTGTAAAATATAATTATTCCCATTCAGGTGATAACTCTAAGTGCTGCGGGAGACAGTGAGATATTAATAGAAAGGACACTGGTATAACAGCCAAAAGGTGTTTTAGAAACAGTCATATAATGTTCGGAGAAGGCAAGGGCACCCTACTCCAGTATTCTTGCCTGGAAAATCCCATGGGCAGAGGAGCCTGGTAGGCTACAGTCCATGGGTCGCTAAGAGTCAGACCGACTGAGTGACTTCACTTTCAGACCGACTGAGTGACTTCACTTTCACTTTTCACTTTCCTGCATTGGAGAAGGAAATGGCAACCCACTCCAGTGTTCTTGCCTGGAGAATCCCAGGGTTGGGGGAGCCTGGTGGGCTGCCGTCAGTGGGGTCGCACAGAGTCGGACACGACTAGAGTGACTTAGCAGCAGCAGCAGCATATAATGTTAACTTTTAATATTCATTTTAAAATAAAGTGGGCTTCCTTGGGTCATTCTGGATTTCTTGATTAGAAAAAGAGAATAACTGGGGAAGTCTTCATGGAAGGGCTGGTCACAATTGAATTGGTTGGGCTTGGGCAGAGGGAGGAGGCTCCAGGTCTTAGGAAGAATCAAGAAGGGACAGTAGGAGTTATGGCAGAGAGGGAGAAATGAACCCAGAATATTGAGGAGCCAGCAGAGAAGAGACTTTCAGAGACAAAACCCACAATTAGACAAAGGGAAAAGCAGGGACAGATGGTCTGGTTAATTGATTGATTTTTATTATGGTAGAATGTGTATCACATAAAATTTACCATTTTAGCCATTTTACAGTCTACAGGTCAGTAACATGAATACATTCACAGTGTTGTGCAACTGTCACTGCTAACCTCATATCAGAAGTTTTTCACAATGCCAAGTGGGAACCCCATACCCATTAAGCAGTCACTCCCCATTCCTCCCTTTTCTCAGCCCCTGGCAACAACTAATCTTCCTTTGTATCTATGGATTGGCCTATTCTGAATATTTCATGTAAAGGAAATCACACAATATGCGGCCTTTGTGTCTGACTGCTTCCACTTAGCATATTTTTAAGGTTGATTCATGTTATAGTATGATTCAGAATTTTGTTCCTTTGTATGGCTACATAATGTTCCATTAGGTCTTTCCTGGTAGCTCAGCTGGTAAAGAATCTGCCTGCCATGCAGGAGACGCGGGTTCAATTCCTGGGTCAAGAAGATCCCCTGGAGACCAGATAGGCTACCCACTCCGGTACTCATGGGCTTCCCTGGTAGCTCAAATAGTAAAGAATCCATCTGCAATGTGGGACACCTGGGTTCGATCCCTGGGTTGGGAGGATCCCCTGAAGAAGGGAAAGGCTACCCACTCCAGTATTCTGGCCTGGAGAATCCCCATGGACAGAGAAGCCTGGCAGGCTACAGGTCATGGGGTTGCAAAGAGTCAGACATGACTGAGTGACAAAGCACAGCATGGCATAATGCTCCATTGTGTGTTGTGTGTGTGTGTATACCACATTTTGTTTATTCATTCATCTGTTGATAGACATTTGGGTTGTTTACACTTTTTGACTATTATGAATATAGCTCTTATGAAGGCTGGTATATAAAAGTTTTTTTGAGCACTAGTTTTCAGTTCTTTGGGGTATAACTCATAGTGGAATTGTTGGGTCACATGGTAAACCTGTGTTTAATTTATTGAGGAAATGACATCCTTTTCATGGAAATCCAGCGTAGTGGTTACAAACAAAGGTTCTGAAGTTCGAGTTGAATCCTAGCAGTGCTATTTACTAGTTGTATGGTCTTCAGCAAGTGATATAACCTCTGAGCTTACGTTTCCTCATCTACTGAATGGGGTTGTTCGAGGGATTACTTGGCATTACACATACAAAGCACTTAGCACAGTGCCTGGCACGTAGAAAGCACTAAACACATGGCAGATACTAGGAATATCCTGTATAAATCTCATGCTGAATGTGATGTATAGTCAACATCACAGATAAGTAGAGGCCCAGCCCTTTCATTGACTTTGCCACTTACCTTCATGCCCCCTTGTAGAACTCAGCAATTGATATTAATTTCCAGAAGAATAAGGTACACTGATTTCTGAACCCTTCAATTTTTAATTATTTAAATTGTGTATATGTATAAAAATATGAATACCTACATACACACATGTACATATTAATTTTTCTGCTTGTTAAATTTCTTTAAAATGTCAAAAGCCTGTGTGTTTTTTATATAATACACACTTTCCAAGAAGAGTATACTAGGTAAGAGCATGTGTTCTGAATCAGATGTAGGGGTAAATTCTAATTCCGTGGTTTCTAGCTGTACAATTTTGGGAAAGTTACCTCACCCTCTGAGCCTCAATTTCTTCATCTGTAAACATGGGGATATCAGTAATAGTATCTACATTTTTGGGTTTGCTAAGAATGTTAGATGAGATCACGCAGACATAGTACTCAGTACATGGCAAGTGTTCACAACTCCCCCCGCCCAATATTTACTTATTATTTGGCTGCACCAGGTGCTAGTTACAGCAGGTGAGATCTTCAATCTTCATTGTGGCATGTGAACTCCTAGTTTTGGCATGTGGAATCTAGTTCCCTGACCAGGGATCCAACCTGGGTCCCCTGCATTGGAAGCATGGAGTCTTAGCCACTGGACCACCAGGGAAGTCCCAACCTTCTGTCTCTTGCTACAGAGATACCCATGACCTTGCCTTTCTCTGCNCGACTGAGTGACTTCACTTTCACTTTTCACTTTCCTGCATTGGAGAAGGAAATGGCAACCCACTCCAGTGTTCTTGCCTGGAGAATCCCAGGGTTGGGGGAGCCTGGTGGGCTGCCGTCAGTGGGGTCGCACAGAGTCGGACACGACTAGAGTGACTTAGCAGCAGCAGCAGCATATAATGTTAACTTTTAATATTCATTTTAAAATAAAGTGGGCTTCCTTGGGTCATTCTGGATTTCTTGATTAGAAAAAGAGAATAACTGGGGAAGTCTTCATGGAAGGGCTGGTCACAATTGAATTGGTTGGGCTTGGGCAGAGGGAGGAGGCTCCAGGTCTTAGGAAGAATCAAGAAGGGACAGTAGGAGTTATGGCAGAGAGGGAGAAATGAACCCAGAATATTGAGGAGCCAGCAGAGAAGAGACTTTCAGAGACAAAACCCACAATTAGACAAAGGGAAAAGCAGGGACAGATGGTCTGGTTAATTGATTGATTTTTATTATGGTAGAATGTGTATCACATAAAATTTACCATTTTAGCCATTTTACAGTCTACAGGTCAGTAACATGAATACATTCACAGTGTTGTGCAACTGTCACTGCTAACCTCATATCAGAAGTTTTTCACAATGCCAAGTGGGAACCCCATACCCATTAAGCAGTCACTCCCCATTCCTCCCTTTTCTCAGCCCCTGGCAACAACTAATCTTCCTTTGTATCTATGGATTGGCCTATTCTGAATATTTCATGTAAAGGAAATCACACAATATGCGGCCTTTGTGTCTGACTGCTTCCACTTAGCATATTTTTAAGGTTGATTCATGTTATAGTATGATTCAGAATTTTGTTCCTTTGTATGGCTACATAATGTTCCATTAGGTCTTTCCTGGTAGCTCAGCTGGTAAAGAATCTGCCTGCCATGCAGGAGACGCGGGTTCAATTCCTGGGTCAAGAAGATCCCCTGGAGACCAGATAGGCTACCCACTCCGGTACTCATGGGCTTCCCTGGTAGCTCAAATAGTAAAGAATCCATCTGCAATGTGGGACACCTGGGTTCGATCCCTGGGTTGGGAGGATCCCCTGAAGAAGGGAAAGGCTACCCACTCCAGTATTCTGGCCTGGAGAATCCCCATGGACAGAGAAGCCTGGCAGGCTACAGGTCATGGGGTTGCAAAGAGTCAGACATGACTGAGTGACAAAGCACAGCATGGCATAATGCTCCATTGTGTGTTGTGTGTGTGTGTATACCACATTTTGTTTATTCATTCATCTGTTGATAGACATTTGGGTTGTTTACACTTTTTGACTATTATGAATATAGCTCTTATGAAGGCTGGTATATAAAAGTTTTTTTGAGCACTAGTTTTCAGTTCTTTGGGGTATAACTCATAGTGGAATTGTTGGGTCACATGGTAAACCTGTGTTTAATTTATTGAGGAAATGACATCCTTTTCATGGAAATCCAGCGTAGTGGTTACAAACAAAGGTTCTGAAGTTCGAGTTGAATCCTAGCAGTGCTATTTACTAGTTGTATGGTCTTCAGCAAGTGATATAACCTCTGAGCTTACGTTTCCTCATCTACTGAATGGGGTTGTTCGAGGGATTACTTGGCATTACACATACAAAGCACTTAGCACAGTGCCTGGCACGTAGAAAGCACTAAACACATGGCAGATACTAGGAATATCCTGTATAAATCTCATGCTGAATGTGATGTATAGTCAACATCACAGATAAGTAGAGGCCCAGCCCTTTCATTGACTTTGCCACTTACCTTCATGCCCCCTTGTAGAACTCAGCAATTGATATTAATTTCCAGAAGAATAAGGTACACTGATTTCTGAACCCTTCAATTTTTAATTATTTAAATTGTGTATATGTATAAAAATATGAATACCTACATACACACATGTACATATTAATTTTTCTGCTTGTTAAATTTCTTTAAAATGTCAAAAGCCTGTGTGTTTTTTATATAATACACACTTTCCAAGAAGAGTATACTAGGTAAGAGCATGTGTTCTGAATCAGATGTAGGGGTAAATTCTAATTCCGTGGTTTCTAGCTGTACAATTTTGGGAAAGTTACCTCACCCTCTGAGCCTCAATTTCTTCATCTGTAAACATGGGGATATCAGTAATAGTATCTACATTTTTGGGTTTGCTAAGAATGTTAGATGAGATCACGCAGACATAGTACTCAGTACATGGCAAGTGTTCACAACTCCCCCCGCCCAATATTTACTTATTATTTGGCTGCACCAGGTGCTAGTTACAGCAGGTGAGATCTTCAATCTTCATTGTGGCATGTGAACTCCTAGTTTTGGCATGTGGAATCTAGTTCCCTGACCAGGGATCCAACCTGGGTCCCCTGCATTGGAAGCATGGAGTCTTAGCCACTGGACCACCAGGGAAGTCCCAACCTTCTGTCTCTTGCTACAGAGATACCCATGACCTTGCCTTTCTCTGCTTTCCCACACCCTCTAAGCCATTGACGTGGCCCAAGGGAATTAAAGAATCAAGGGACTTTAGCATGATTTGAAAGAATATCAAATGAAGATTCTTTCCAAATGAGATTAGACCATAACAAAAGCAGTTCAAGACTCTATAATCTCAAATATATCTTTTGAGTTTCCTGCTTATGATTAGTCTCTCTGTTGGAAGCTGTATTTTTCTAAGAGGGATTAAACAGAATCATATCATTTTTGTGCTGCAAGGAGAAGGGGCAGTGATAGTAATTAACATCCATTGTATACTGTGCACTCAATTTGTCTTCTTCAATCTGTATAACAACCCTGGTGTGAGGTTATTCCATATTCCCACATTGCTGCTGCAGAAATGAGCTCAGTAGTAGCTTAAGGGTCATAAACCAAGATTTGAACGCATATCTGTCTGAAAGCTTCAATTTACTGTACCACAGTTGCTTTAAAGACTGTTTGAGATGTCATCTTGCTGTTGGTGAAGCAAAATCCAAGAGAGGGAAAGTGAGTTCCCCAAGGTCAAGTAAGCCATTTAATGATAAAGAAGGGACTAGAAACCAGTTCCACAAATGCCAGCTCATGTTGCTTTCATAAATCTAAATGAATGGATAATGGAGTGGCACATCAGTTTTACAAAATGATTAAAAGATTGACCAGAATCTGAAACTAAGTTCTGTCTGTACCTTAATTACTTCCATTTTATGTTTCACGGGCTTTATTGAAAAAGTGTTTTGTCCAGTTAGGAATGAACCAGTGACCTGTAATCCCTGATATCTGTGTGCCCACTGTATTTGCTACTTGATTTTCAAAAGTAGATATGCAAATGTGGGCAGCCCACAGGTGATTTCAGTTCTATTTTATAAACATGTATTAACCCTGTGATGGTTAATTTTATGTGTCAAGTTGGCTGGGCAATGGTGCCCAGATGTTAGATATGACTAACATTTAAATCAATAGATTTTGAGTAAAGCAGATTACCTTACATGGTGTGAGTAGGCCTTGTTTAATCAACTTAAGACCTTTAGCAGAAAAGACAGATCTCCTAAGGAGGAAGAAATTCTGTCTCCAGACTGCCTTTGGACTTGAGACTAACATTAACTCTTCCTGGGTCTTCATCCTGACAGCCTGCCCTGAAGATTTCAGACTTCCCAGCCCTCATTGTATGAGCCAGTTCCTTTAAACATGTACAGACATATGTATAGACGCACATACATGCATGAATACATACAATAAACACATCCTCTTAGTTCTCTTTTGCTGGAGAACCCTAACTAATACAGTTCAGTTCAGTTCAGTCGCTCAGTTGTGTCTGATTCTTTGCGACCCCATGAATCGCAGCACGCCAGGCCTCCCTGTCCATCACCAACTCCCGGAGTTCACTCAGACTCACATCCATCAAGTCAGTGATGCCATCCAGCCATCTCATCCTCTGTCGTCCCCTTCTCCTCCTGCCCCCAATCCCTCCCAGCATCAGAGTCTTTTCCAATGAGTCAACTCTTCACATGAGGTGGCCAAAATACTGGAGTTTCAGCTTTAGCATCATTCCTTCCAAAGAAATCCCAGGGCTGATCTTCAGAATGGACTGGTTGGATCTCCTTGCAGTCCAAGGGACTCTCAAGAGTCTTCTCCAACATCACAGTTCAAAAGCATCAATTCTTTGGCACTCAGCCTTCTTCATAGTCCAACTCTCACATCTATACATGACTGCTGGAAAAACCACAACCTTGACTAGATGGACCTTAGTCAGCAAAGTACTAATACAACCACCTACTAATATACCAAGCACAGTGCTAGGCTCTGGGGATATAGAGAAAAGATCTCTGTACAAAGAGATTTGTACAATGTGGCAAAATATGACAAAGCACATTGACAAAGATAGGACAAGGTAGGAAAATAAAGCCACAAGAAAAGTACTCAGTAAAACAACTATCCTCCAATTAAAAATAAATTAAAAAAAAGAAAAGTACCCAGATGTATTTCCTTTTTAAAAAAATTTTAATTTATTTTTTAATTGACGGATATTGCTGCCCTTTCCATCTACTAATAATGCTAGTGGCACCCAGCCTTTATCTGTAAATGGACAATTTATTTAATTCTGAAGGAGAAACGTTGCCACTAGGCAACAATAGATTCTACTTCTCTCTTTAGGCTACTGTTTAAATCTATTGATTGAATATATTAATTCAATACATATTTATTGACTCTTGGCTCTCTACATAGTGTGAAATGGCAAAGGTGTGATGATCTAAGAAGCTTCAGGTTTGCCAGAGCTTCTCCCTAATCTTGTCCTAATCACTGGAATGCAGGTTAGGGATGGAGAAGTTGCTTCATGTCACTGTGAAGTGAAAACCAGGCACATGGAAGCTCTTGGACAACATACTTGTCTCTCTGGCGACTTGCTTTGAGCCAAATTAGACAGCGCATCAGTGGACTGGGACAGTAAACTGTCACAAGCCTCCCACCTCCTCATATTCAGGACTGCCTCTTCAACGTTCAGGCTCTATCAGTGCCTAACTTGCATGTGCCACACATCAAAAAGGCTGACCTGGTCTTTTAGGGAAGATTTATGTCATTAAAGTTTGCTAAATTCCACTTATTCCCAAATGCAAGCTCCTTCCTTACTCCCTGCACTGGAGTCACTTACAGGCTTAGGCGAGAAGAGACTCATAAATGCCCATAAAACACTTGGAGAGCCATGTACAAGGCAGTAGACGAGTGTTTTCAAGTTTGTCTTCTCCCCAATATCTAAGCTAGTGCCAGGCCTACAGAGCTTCATTGAGTATGTCTCCTTGGATAAAGCGTGAGTTCTCCAAATGCAGAGTCTTTGTCCAATTCTGCTTTGTATCCATATAAGT
>SJYA01003475.1:804687-815126 GCA_006410615.1 Neotragus moschatus
TCCCAGGAGGTATTTTGAGAGCAATTTTGGTCAAAATGATTGAGAAAAGCTCTTAGGTAGGCACCAAGCATGATAGATGTTCCATACACTACAAAGAAGTGTCCTTCATCCTGTGTTACATTTAGAATACCTCTGGATATTCATGGAGGTGAAAACTCTGAACATAATCACACTTTACTTACTGAAATGGATGTTTATCTTTTTATTATTACTAATGAAAACTACCCAGTAAACAAAGATTAATTTTTTTTCTCCAGAACTTTACCATGAGTTATTCACCATTTCAGACAATCACTACACTAATAGCAACTCCAGTTGTGGTACTTGAATCAGCAACACCACATTCCAGAAGCATTCTGCTTCAGCAGACGGTAACATTCCTGATGATTCTGCATCTAGCTGTTGGCCTCTGATGACTACATTACATCTTCTAATAAAGCCATGTATGAGCATTTACATATGAAAATACATATTGTTTCATTATAAATGACTTTTTTGTTGGAGTGCAATTGCTTTACCATGTTGTGTTACTTTCTGCTCAACAAAGTGAATCAGCTATATGTATATCCCCTCCCTCTTGAGCCTTATAGATGACTTTTGTTTTTTCTTTGCAATATAATTATGGCATAATAGGTGCTTTTCAAATTATTGCTTACATCATCATTATGACTTATTTCTATGATTTTCTTTCCATGAATCAAGAAAGAATGATAAATATAATAAAAAATGGTATGCTGCTATGCAGAACAGTATGGAGATTCCTTAAGAAACTAGGACTAAAACTACCATATGACGCAGCAGTCCCACTACTGGGCAAATACCCTGAAGAAATCAAATTGAAAAAGACACATGTACCTCTGTGTTCATTGCAGCACTATTTACAATAGTGAGGACTTGGAAGCAACCTAGATGTGACTCAACGGATGAATAGATAAGGAAGTTGTGGTCCATATGTACAATGGAATATTACTTAGCTACAAAAAGTAACACATTTGAGTCAGTTCTAATGAGGCGGATCAACCTAGAGCCTATTATACAAAGTGAAGTAAGGCAGAAAGAGAAAGACAAATATCATATATTGATGCACGTATACAGAATCTAGAAAGATAGTACTGATAATCCTACTTGCAGGGCAGCACAGGAGACACGGGCATAAAGAACAGACTTTTGGTCTATGTGGGAGAAGGAGAGGGTGTGATAATTTGAGAGAATAGCATTGAAACACATACATTACCATATGGAAAATAGATAGCCAGTGGGAATTTGCTGTATGACACAGCCAAGTATGGCCCAAAGCTAGAGCTCTGTAACAATCTAGAGGGGTGGGATGGGGAGGCAGGTGGTTTCAAGACGGAGGGGACCTATGTATACCTATGGCCCTTTCATGTTGGTGGATGGCAGAAACCATCACAATGTTGTAAAGTAATTATCCTCTAGTTAAAAATTTAAAAACAAATAAATAATGATGTGCTGGTCTGATAGAGTTAAGAAGCAGTGTCTTCAGTGATCTCTCAGGGCCTTTCCAGTTCTAATTTTCTGTGGCTATAAGAAGTGGTTGGATTTTAAGAGAGGGAGAGAGCATTCCACGATGGGAATGACACCAGTGATGTAGCCTGGTTTAGCAGGGGTTAGCATGTCCACAGACAAGCCAGGATAGGGCAGAGACTTCCGCTGTGCTTGGTCTTGCCATGTTCCCTGGAAGCCACTCCTTTTATTCCCTCCGCCCCTCAATGTAACTGAAGACTCCTGCGGGAACTGCCAGGGCCAGCATTACAGGAAATTGCCTTGTGGCCAGTGGGGCTTCTCTGGTTACTTTCCTCATTGACAGAAGACAGTGATGGCTTCCTGTCTGTTAGCTGGGTGTTTTTGCCTCCTTGTTCTGCCAAGTTCCTAAGAAACCTTAGCTTCTGCTCCTTACATTTTTGTTCAGCTCCTGTTATTGGGATTTTCCCCCACTGTCTTGTCCAGCTCCCTTGCCTCCAGCCTCGTTGCTCCATACTAGAGATCTGAAAACTTTGGGCCCATAATAGACAAATATTATGGGACACATAAAGGGCAATGTTTGAAATTACGCCGTAGCTACAAACAGATAGCACTTCAACTTTGGCAATGCCTGTTGAGTCCACTCCCTTGAAAGTGATGAATGTATCATCTGGTTACATAGTGGTTTTATTTTCTTCTTACTAATTATGTGTGTTCATTGAAGACTACTTGGAAAATACAGAACTATATGGAACAGCCAATAGAAATGATCCACTATCCCGGGAAATATAGTACTCAGCGTTAGACAAAGGGAGCAAGCCTCAGCGAGGATGCAGTTCAGTGCTGCTGTCTCCCTGTTCTCTGTCCCGTCCCAGCCTGCAGCGTCTGCCTCCCACGGCACCTCCTGATCTCACCCTTATGGAAACTTGCCTGTCCTGTATACCGTAAAGTGGAGGGCAAACTGGAAAGTGTACAATAGCACTTACCATCTCAAAGGCATAGGAGAGAGAGAAAATATCTCATATCAGGAAGGTGTTTGGAATCTAAAATAGCAATATTTTGTCATAGCTCTGCCATCACTACCTTATTCCCGAGGTGTTGTGGTGATAAAGGGTTGCGGGAATGTCTAAAGAGATAAGAGACCATTTGAGAAATTCACAGTGCTCCCTGGGAAGCAGGAAAAGGCTCACAGTACAAAGAGGCAAGAATGATTAAGTGTGAAGCTGGCTCATAAATATGCCTTTCTCTTTTGAAAAAAATAAACAGCCAACATTAAACAAACAAACAAAAAAGTTGGATGATACTAAATCCATCCCAGAGATAAAGTTCTTATTTCAGATAATAGTTAGAATTTATGTTTTGCTTTTTTCCCCAAGGTGGATAGGGTCAGAATGGCAGTTTCCTGATTTGGGGGTCTTTGCGCTGAGACAGAAGACTTAGAAAACACTAAGACATAAGGATTAAGATCAAGGCATTGGAGTCAGCCAGACCTGTGTTCAAATTCCAGCTCCATGAGGTCATCAAACATTTGACACATTGGGAATGCAATGTTGGACAGCACAGATAGGGTCCCTACTTACACAGAGCTTACATTCTGATGGGGGGAGACAGAATGTTTAATGTTGAAAGGTAGCATTGTAGTATGATTGGAAGTAACTAGGGGCCGCTTGGGGTTGAGTGGCAAGGAAAGGACTCTCTGAGAACAGACAATTGAACTGAGACTTGGGTGATAAAAAGTGGCCAGCTATCAAAAACATCTCTGGGAAGAGCATTCCAGGCAGAAGTGACGGCTGGGGCAAAGGCCCTGAGGCAGAACAGGTGAACAGATTGAATACCAGTGTGACTGAAGCAGAGCGAGCCAGGGAGAGGGCAGAGGAGAAGAAGTCAGAGAGGGCCAGCCCCTGGCAGGTCATGTAGCGGGTGGGGGCTTGTAGAAATTCAGCTAGTAACCATTATCATCACAAAGCAAAGAAGGAAAAAGAAAGGTGGAGAGTTTGAGGGGATACGGTACAATATCACCTCAGGAACTTGGATCTGACTAACTGGACCCAGGGGTGTCACTGTAAGGTTTGAATGCTGTGCTGCAAGTGGGGCCTGAAGAAAACAATTCTGAGGGCAGAGTGCAGGGTGGGCATTTTCATCTATCGTTACATTGCTGGCAATTGAATTTCTCTCCATTTCTCTGCTTACAGCCACTTCTTTCTCAATGAGTGCAAGGATAGATGTCCAGTGGGACACAGGGTATGTCTAGAGTCTATTTCCAGCCCCATATAGAGAAATGCTCTTGTACTTTATGACTGTGATGTCTACCGATGAGCGAGTATTTAAGTCACAGTTCCCCAACCAGCTATCACACTGGCTCTTTAGTAAGCTATGTTGTGGTTTGGTTGCTAAGTCATGTCTGACTCTTTGCAACCCCATGGACTGTAACCCACCAGGCTCCTCCATCCATGGAACTTTCCAGGCAAGAGTACCGAAGTGGGTGGGTACCAATCTTCTCCAGGGGATCTTCCCAACCCAGGAGTTGAACCCACATCTCCTGCATTGGCAGAAGGATTCTTTACCACTCAGCCATCTGGGAAGCCTTAGTGAGACTTAGACGTGCTCTAAAAGGGTGCTTGCTTAAGATGACTTTTTATTTTATGGGACTCATGACACCATCAAGTGAGATGATTAAGCTGCTCTGATTTATTTGGTTGGTAGGAGTGTGGCTGCGGATTATGTTCCCTGGGCAGCATTGCTTCTTGCTTCACATGGTGCACTAACTTTTTTCTGTGTTCTTTTTAACAGGGAGAGAAGAAGCCCTATGGGAAGCCATGTGGGGGCCAAGACTGCAGTGGGGGCTGTAAGTGCTCTCCTGAGAAAGGAACCAGAGTAAGTTGCTGCTTTCATTGTTGAAAGACGAATAGTCACAGGAGCCGATTTCTGAAGTGTGTATGTTTTCTTTAGAATTAAACTCCTTAGAATTTACTCTTGTGACCTCACGGAGCGAGCAAAGTGATGAGGACCAGCTGGAAGGAGCTTTGCGAACTAATGATAGACAGAACTGGATCGGTCAGTCTCTGAGGGACCGGGAAGAGGTTTCTTTCATTGACTCAATGCCAAGGTTCCCTCCAGGTTTCATCTGGAGTGTTTCCAAGAGGCAATTAGGTTGTGCATATTATGATATGTTTGTAGATACATGTAAATTTCCAAAGCTCATTTATATCCACCTGGTCCTTCCCTACCACTCTGGGGAACAAGTGGTTGGATTGTTATCTCCAGACTAGGGATGTGATTCATCCAAAATCAAAGGTATAGGGTAGCCATAAAGTCTAAAGATAGAGGTGACTATACATAAAGAATGATTTATAGCTATTATGTTAAAGCATGGAACATGTTTCATAACATTATGTGATTTATTCAATACATTGGCCTTTAATAGCCATGCCCAGTTCAAACTGTTGTGCAGATTGCAATGAACACAGTGCCTTGACACAGCATTTCTATCAATCCTCTGCATATGTAATGTATTGCCCTGGATGACTTGTATTTTTGATTCACACTGAAAAAACCCGCATCTTCAGTATAACTCAGCCAAAGGATTCAAGGGGCTTCAATCTATAAAACAGTAAAATCCAATCTATGAATATGTTTTCTGAATTTATGGCCACCCTGTAGAATTCAGATCTTCCGACTTCCAGCATTGTATCTGCACTTTCATCACACTCAAACAAGCCTAAGAGCTTACATTGTCAAAAAAAAAAAGGTAGCATTAATAGGTCAACGAAACCCTCAAAAACAGCTGAACAGAGAACAGAGTGACCGTTCCACCTCCTCTTTCATTATCTTCCATTTGCAGAAAAGTGAAATGTCAAACTCTGCCAGAATTTGAAGGAAAAGTATAAAAAGCCATCTCTAAATGAAAATGGGCCAGACCTATTGTATATTAAAGGCACAGACTTAGATAATCATAAAAATTATCAGAAAGGAAAGATATCTTCATGAGCTTCTCATCTTAACCACAGTTTGTACAGAGGAAATAGACTCTGAGAAGGAAGATGACTCCCCAGGGTCACACAGCAAATTGATGACAGATTCAGACTATTACCTGGGTCTTTGGATTTCTTGCCTATTTACCCACTGCTATCTCCCAGGGAAGTCTTGTTCACTCTAGCCACTGAGGCCCACGTTTTTGCCTCTGATCTACAACCAGGGAACACTTTGGAAAAAAATAGTAATTCTATAACAAATATATGAATACGTTCTTAAACAACAGCAAGCAACACAGACAAAGCAAACATCTCCCTTGATGTTCTTGCAGTCCCACAGTTGTCTTTCTGGCCTTTCCTGTGTGTGATCAAAGATATGTATGAATATGTATAAAAATATTGGGTTGGCCAAAAAGTTCATTCAAGGTTTCCTATACGATCTTATGGAAAAACTGGAATGAATTTTTTGGCTAACTCAATAGTTTCATTTTCTGATTTTCTCCAAAATATAACGGTGTGTGTATATTCTGTGCCTTGTTTGTTTGGTCAAATGATATGTCCTTAAGATCTTTTCCCTCTACCCCACAGTTTAATCTAGCCATTACCCTTTTGGTGAACACTTATTGTTTCCAAATTTCTGCTGTTTTAAAAAATGAAAGTGCTGCAGTGGAAATCCATGAACAGGCCTCCTTGTACTCATTTTTAATATAGATACAAAGGATCAGAACTACTAGATATAAGGGCAATGAGCATTTTAATTTTTCAAAGCTACAAGTACCCTACAGATTATTATTTACACTCCCATCAGCATTGTTGTTCAAGAGTGCCCAAGTTCCTGTACCCTTGCCACTACTTGACATTTTTGCTAATATGGGTGAAAATCATTCCAATTCCTAGACTATATAAAAGCTTAAGCATCTTTTCACATATTCATTGCATGTTTGTATCTCTTATGTGAATTTTCTGGACATATCCTCTCCCTATTTTCCTAAGGGGTGATTCTTATGGATTTATTTTACCCCTGCAAAGATACAGCAAATAAAAATGGCTCAAGTGGAAGCAGATGAGATTTGAAATTTGACACAGAAGGGCATTTCCTGATGGATTGTGGGGGGTAGGAAGTGCTCAAACCCTGAGAAACTGAGAAATAGTTCTGAACTGTTTGTGGGGTTGGGGAGAATTTAAAAGTAGAAATTCTGTATATTCTGAACAGAGGTCAGTCCTACACCAGGCAAGCATGCTTATGATGACCTCATTGTTTCACCCCTGGCTGAGATTTTGGTCTTTGAAGATGGAAGGCAGTGGATTTCCTCTGTGAGGAACTCTCATCTGGATTCCAAACATCTGGGCCCCTAATCTGGCTTTTCCTTTGAAAACATGAGTGGTTGAAGTAGCGTGGGATGGAGAAAAATAGAATATCACCGTATAGATTTTTTTCTTCAATATTTAAAACACTCGATATCCACACAGTCAAATATGTTCCTAGAAGTTTATTTGTGAAAGCCTGAAGTTTCTGGGAATGTTTGCTGAGGTTTGTGAACCAAACCAAACTGTATTTCTTGAGTCAAGAGCATGGATGTCTTATTTCCCAAGGAGAGCAAGAGGCCAGTGCACGTGGGGCTGATCGAGAGCACATGGGTGCTTGAAGCTGCCCAAGCAGCCAGGTCTTTTTACTCATCCTCTCTACCCTCCTGTGTTCCCAGGGCCAAGCAGGATTGTTTAAACTGGCCCCAGAACCGTTGACCCTGCAGGGCAGCCCCTCAGTACCCCTTTTGTGCAGATGTCAGAAAGATTTGAGACTGTTTTTCTTAGCCAAGAAGAGGGCCTCATTTGGATTTCAAGCTGTTCCTCTCAAGCTCTGTGGGCTGGGAGTGGAACGGAATGTTGGGTCATCTCTGGATATGCCACAGCCCTTGGCGGGCCAGCCTCCTGCCTTGGGGAGACATTAAGCACATAACTTGCTGGGCAGTGTGTATTTTTTCTTTGCCAAAGGCCTCTTGAACTGACTAAGACATTTACACAACACCTAGCACTCCTGTGCGACTAGGATCCAACTCTTTGGGGCTTAAGTCATCTCAAACTGATTTCTCGAACAAATAAGCTGTTAAATGACTTGTCCAAGGCCACTAGCCTGTCGGTGGCTAAATCAGCCTACTTTAGGAGAATGGCAACTTTTTTTTTTTCTTTTTGGCTGTGCAGGATCTTAGTTCCCTGACCAAAAATCAAACCCATGCTCCCTGTGGTGGAAGCGCGGAGTCTTAACCACTGGACCACCACGGAGGTCCCGAAAATGGCAAAGTTAAAAATGACATGCCTAAATGTTACATAAAGATGTTCTCCCCATCTCCCCTGGACATTTAAATTTGGATTTAATCTTTGACTTCCAGCTTTCTTTCTTGGGGGTAAGTGTTTTTATCTGGAAGAAACATTCTTTTTTTTCCATATTTTATTTTTTTTAAACTTTTTTATCTTGTACTGGAGTATAGCTGATTAACAGTGTTGTGATAGTTTCAGGTCAACAGCAAAGGGACTCAGTCATACATATATATGTATCCATTCTCCCCCAAACTCCCCTCCCATCCAGGCTGCCATATAACATTGAGCAGAGTTCCCTGTGCTGTTCAATAAGTCCTTGTTGGTTATCCATTTTAAATACAGCACTGTGTACGTGTCCATCCCAAACTCCGTACTATTCCTTCTCCAAAGCAACCATAAGCTCATTCTGTAAGTCTGTGAGTCTCTTTCTGTTTTGTGAGTTCATTTGTGTCATTTCTTTTTAGATTCCACATATAAGGGATGTCATATGATATGAAAGAAACATTCTTTTGAGTTGTATTTTTTTTTTCTTCTGCCATTGGATTGATCAAATCATTGTAGGTTGACATTTCCATCCCTTGCCCTTTTTCCCTCCTGGATTTGAAAGCTGTTCCCAGTGTGTCTTCTGAGTTGGGAGCAGGCAGGACTGCTGGTTTTGTCCTAAGCCTACTATTCCTTACTAACATTTCAGAATTTTCCATTTTAACAGTGTTCCGGTGTTTGCATACAGAGTGAGGAGCTCCTACTTATCCGTGCCACCTAAGGGTGCATTATTGCAGAAAATCTCAAACCATGGGAAATATTTGAATGCCCCCAGATAAGGGCTGTTGGCCCCTCTTTTTTGGCCGGGAAGCTGTGTCCTAGCTAGAGAGCCGATGCGGCTAGCCTGAGTTTCACGTGAAACAGCCCAGGTTTCTTAATTCTTTATCTCTGGCTTGCATCATGCTGCTTCTTTGGCACAAAGTGTGTTTCCCATGAATTCCAGAGCTCAGATGCATTCACCACCAGCCCTTAAATTTACTCTCCTCCTGCAAACAGCTGGCGTTCCCTGTGTCAGCTGACTGGTGCCATGGCTACCGAGAGGCTGTTTCTTTTTCCTTTTTCCCTGAAGCAGGGGCATTGCTGTGCACATCTTTCCCTTCTCTCTGGGTGTCCACCCCCACCCCCATGCCCTGACTCACTATTACAGCAGACACCGTGGTCCTTAACCTGTGTGGGTCCAAAGCGACAGCAATTCATGCACATGACCTCCTGGCGTGGCCAGACCTTGTTCCAGTTCCCTGTGCTCAGGCATCTTGCCTTCACTGCCCACTGACTCCTCATCCCTGTGCAGGCTGGCCTCACTGCTCACGCTGGTCACCACTAACCTGCCTGTTGCCGAAAACCATGGACGCTTTTCGTTCTTATCTTCTTTGACTTCTCTGCTGCACGAGACACCTCCTTCTTTCTTGAAACACTCGGGGCCCTTGGATGTCATCATGCTTTACTCTCTCGGTTCTTCCCTATTCCGACTGGAACTCCCCTCACCCTACTTCTCTTCTCACTGTAGCTCTCTCCCAGAAAAAGTGAAAGTGTTAGTCACCCAGTCATGTCTGACTTTTTGCGACCCGTGGACTGTAGCCTACCAGGCTCCTCTGTCCATGGGGATTCTCCAGGCAAGAATACTGGAGTGGGCTGCCATGCCCTTCTCCAGGGATTTCAGCCACCACCCGTACAGTGATAGATATTCAGTCTCGAGCTCTAACTCAGGCCTTTCTCCATAGCTTCAGGTCAGCACTGTCAGTTTCTTGCTGGATCTCTCTGCTTAGAGTTTCACTGGCACCATAAACAGGTATCACACAGAATTCAACCAGTAACCCCCACCAGACATGATACTTCCTAAGTCCTACCTATTTCTTCCCCATCTCAGTGCATGGCCCCACCAAGCACTCCATTGCTCAAGCTGGAAATCCCAGAACCATTCATATCTTCTTTTTCTTTCCCCCACTCTCACCTCCATTTCATCATCAAACCCCATCTATTTATCTTTCTACATCAAGCTCAGAAAATCCATCTACATTTCTCCATACCTATTTCTTCAATCCAGAGCTGTATAGTTTCTTGCCTGAGTTCCCATAATGGCCTCCAGACTGCTCTCCCACCCTCCACACCCACTGTTTCCCGTCCATTTGCTACTCTGCTGTCATCATCTTTCTAAAACATAAATATGATCATGAAAATCTTGCTTAAAATCTCTCAATGGCGCCCCATAGATCTCACAATAAAATCTTGACTCTAGCAGGCTTATCAAGTCCTCTTTCATCACAAGGAGCCTCCGTCTTCAGAAAAAGAAACAAGACAAAACCATACGCAAAAATGGACTATTTACAGTTCACAGTACCTGCTATGTTATTTAATGTGCTCCAGGTTTTATACCTGCCACTCCCCTTACATGTCATTCTACTTTGTATGTGTTTCCACTCGCTCTATCTTTTCTCTGCTGACTTGCTTCTATCTACCCATCCTTTGAAACTGAACACAGACTTAACCTCCTGAGAAGCTCTCCATGATAAACGGTTATCCACTCTTCTCACCCTGAATTGCAGCAATCTAATGATTTGTCTGTTCTCCATTATCTTTATGAACTCCTTAAGGGCAGAGACTTGGTGTCCTTAGACTCTACAGGGGCAG
>SJYA01003475.1:823152-838513 GCA_006410615.1 Neotragus moschatus
AAAAAACTACCCTGATTCCCTATTGTCATCAAAAAGCAAAACTTGACTTGACTTGAAGATATTGAGCATAGCCAGGAGTGGTACAGCGTCTGGTTGGGTCCAACATGCCTGAGAGACCAAGTAGTCCTGGCAGACCCCACGTGGTGGGATAGAAGTCAAAGGCCCAAATATAGTTGAGAGGATAACCTATGGGCTATTTTAGAGTTAGTCGGTTAAGATGAGAATCTGGAATATAGATTTTAAGCCAGGTTATCAGATTAGGGTTTCAGTCCCTCCCAACATACAATCCAAAAAGGAGCAGGGTGAGCAGTCAGCAGAGATGCAAACAGCAGGATGCCCTGACACAATCTAAGACAAATGCCAGAGACCCGAGCTTGACTCATGATCATGCTAGCCACTGTTTATATACCATATAACAGGCACTGAGCTATGGGTTTTACTGTGCATTCGTTATCTCATTCAATTCTTACAACCATCTTATAAGGGTAAGTAGCATTATCTTCCCTGTTTTACAAATTAAGGAAACCAAGGATCATAGCACTGAAAAGTGGTGAAGCCAGGAGTGAATCCTATAGCTGTCCAACATACATGCCCTCGATCACTGTGTTATATTAATGCCTCCCAAAATATCAGAGTACTGATGGTAACCACTGGCCACACACCTGGAGACTTTATTGTAGTTGTTCAGTCAGTAAATTGTGTCCAACTCTGCAACCCCATAAACTGCAGCACACCAGCTTCCCTGTCCTTCACCATCTCCCATAATTTGCTCAAATTCATGTCCAACATTTTAAGAATGTCAATGATGCCATCCAACCATCTCATCCTCTGTTGTCCCCTTCTCCTCCTGCCCTAAATCCTTCCCAGCATCAGGGTCTTTTCCAGTGAGATGGCTCTTCACATCAGGTGGATAAGTAATGGAGATTGAGCTTCTGCCTCAGTCCTTCCAATGAATATTCAGGGTTGATTTCTTTTAGGATTCACAGGTTTGATCTCTTTGCAGTACAAGGGACTCTCAAGAGTCTTCTCCAGCACCACAGTTCAAAAGCATCAATTCTTCAGCATTCAGCTTTATTTATGGTCCAACTCTCATATCCATACGTGACCACTGGAAAAACCATAGCTTTGACCATGAAGACCTTTGTTGGCAAAGTGATGTCTCTGTTGAATACACTGACTAGGTTTGTCATAACTTTGCTTTCATGGAGCAAGCATCTTTAATTTCAGGAGATGGCAAGAATGAATGTCGACATTTTAAAATCAGTGAACTAAAATGGACCAGAATGGGTGAATTTAATTCAGATGACCATTATTTGTGGTCAAAAATCCCTTAGAAGAAATGGAGTAGACCTCATAGTCAACAAAAGGGTCTAAAATGCAGTACTTGGGTGCAGTCTCAGAAACTACAGAATGATCTTACTTTGTTTTCAAAGCAAACCATTCAAAATCACAGTAATCCAAGTCTATGCCCCAACCACTAATGCCGAAGAAGCTGAAGTTGAACAGTTCTATGAAGACCTACAAGACCTTCTGGAACTAACACACACAAAAAATATACTTTTCATCCTAAGAGATTGGAATACAAAAGTAGGAGGTCAAGAGATACCTGGAGTAACAGGAAAGTTTGGCCATAGAGTACAAAATTAAGCAGGGTAAAGGCTAACAGAGTCTGCCAAGATAAGACACTGGACATAACAAACACCCTCTTACAACATGAGATGACTCTACACATGGACATCAACAGTTGGTCAACACTGAAATCAGATTAATTATATTCTTTGCAGCTGAAGATGGAGAAGCTCTATACAGTCAGCAAAAATAAGACCTGGAGCTGACCATGGCTCTGATCATCAGCTCCTTATTGCAAAATTCAGGCTGAAATTGGAAAAAGTAGGGAAAACCACTAGGTCATTGAGGTATGACTTAAATAAAATCCCTTATGATTATACAGTGGAGATGGAGACTTAGGCACAAGGATTAAATGATCCCAACAACAAAGCTGATTTTCTGCTTAGCCAGAGAATTACTGAAGTGAAGGGTCATGGTTTTTCCTACTTTTTGATGGGAGTAGTATGCTAAGAGTCTGAGGTGGGGCTGAGAATATCAGGAAAGGGCTATGGCAGGGTCTGGGTTGAACTGAGGTGGGTTACTGAAATGCTTTTTCAGGCTTTTGCTTTATTTGCTGCTGTACACAAGTTCACTTTGTCTTATAGATGTGCCCTGGAAATGTTGTCTTGATTGCCTCATATATTTTAATTTTCAGTGGTCACAAATAGAATAATAGCTCCAATCACTCTACCTTTAAATTTCTTATCTGTTTCCCTTGATCTATGAAAAAATACAACACACAGGAGAAGATGCTTGGATGGAGTTTGGGTGCTCAGAAATAGCTTCAGCAGGAAAGAGCTGAAGAGAGTGGTCAATGCCTCTATTGAAAGCACTTATTGGAGCCTCTATTGGAAAGCACCTTGGTCTTCTTGGAAGTGGAGGTAGGCTGTGAGCTACCTCTGGATGTTTTCTCCCCTCTAGTGGTCAATGGAAGGAGGAAAGAATGGTGGTATAAGCAGTGCCCACTTTTTACTGTAAATGCAATCCTGGAAATAACATCCAAAGAAGATTGCTTCCTTAAGAACAGTGTTACAGTCAACAGTCAACAGTCAACACCAGAGGGGAAGGAGAGGGTGGGATGAATTGATAGAGTAACCTTGAAACATACACGTTACCATTTGTAAAACAGATAGCTAGTGGGAAGTTGCTGTATAACACAGGGAGCTCAACCTGATGCTCTGTGTCAACCTAGAGGGGTAAGATGAAGTGGAAGGTGGGACAGAGGTTCAGTAGGGAGGGGATATATGTCTACTTATGGCTGATTCGTGTCATTGTGTGGCAGAAAGCAACATAACATGGTAAAGCAATTATCCTCCAATCAAAAATAAATTTTAAAAAAGAACAATGTTACCATTGGAGCTATATTTCACACCAAGGACACTTTATGCAATAAATTTAAAATATGACCAATGACTTGTATATTAGCACAGATACACTTAAAATAAGACGATGATAATTCTACATAATAAAATTAATGTGTGCACCTTATAACAGACACAGATACAGTCTACATAATTATTATAAAAGGGAGCCATGCTGCATGCTGTATCACCTTTTTTCATCTAATTATAAAATGCACCTAAAATAAACAATACAATATACATTGACTAAACATTTTATTAACAGTTTTTTCACCTTCTTAGACGTTAACTTGAAAGTGCTTTCCAAAGTAATCTAAGTTCTCTCCACAGAGCCATTTATCAAACGAAGTTCCACAATCACCAGGATACTGTTCAAACAATTTCCAAATGTGTCTCTAAAATTAATACTGCCAGTTACCCTTCCCAATTAATCCTCTCTGCATTTTGGCAATGTGTATCAATAGCCTTAAAAATGTTCACAGCCTTTGACACAGTAATTCCACTCTTATAAAGCAAAGCAGTACAGAAAGATTTATGAACGAAGATATTCATTAGAGCCCTGTTTAACAGTAAAAAGTGGAAAAGCCTAAATTTCATACAATAGGGGAATAGTTAAGTAAAGAAATATGGTATATCCCTTGTAGTGGAGTATTGTACAGTCATTGATATGATGTTTCTTGGAAGAAGGTTTAATGACTTGGAAAAATGCTTATTATATAACATTAAGTGGGAATTATGGGAAATGAGTATTTATACAGTATGATCACAAGTTTGTAGTGATAATAATTAGAATATTTACCCAACTGTGGAAAAAAAATACTGAAAGAACATATACAGAAAGTTAGCAGTGGTTATCATCAGGAAGTAGAATTGTGAGGGAAATTTTGGACAGACAGAGAAACCAGAGCCCATCAAAAAGACTGAGAAAGTATTCCTAAATATGATGCTAATGAGATCTGAAGGAATGAAGTGATGAATGAGTAGCAAAGCCCAATATACAATGTATATTGTATTGTTTTCTTGGGAAGAGGCCTGGGTCTATTCTGTGAATCAGAGGGCAGACTCAAGTAGGATGACCAATCATCCTGGTTAATCCAAGAATAAGGGGTTTCCCAAGAGTGGGAGTTGAAGCATTAAACCAGGAAATTTCTGTGCTCAACGGGACACATTAGTCACCCCAGACTCAAGCCAGCTGAGACTGGGAGATGGGTAGTGTCATGACCAAAGTCACATAGGAAGCAGAGCCCTGGGCTGGAAATTCAAAGGGCTTAATTCTGCTTGCTATTCTGATGCCTCTTAGCAAGGTAGTTAATTTCAGTCTTAGTTAAGGCTATAAACACTTGCCTTTGTTTGTTTACTTGTTCCACAGACTAAATTCAATTATTCTCAAATACAAGGGATTGTCAGTAACAACAAACATGTAGTAGGCACACACTACATCACTTTGAGGCACCAAGATTAGGGGAATATTAATGATTCCCAACATATAGAATGTTGAAGTCTGATAAGTGAAAGTGAAGTTGCTCAGTCGTGTCCGACTCTTTGCAACCTCATGGACTATAGACCACCAGGCTCCTCTGTCCATGGGATTCTCCAGGCAAGAATACTGGAGTGGGTAGCCATTCCCTTCTCCAGGGGATCTTCCCGACCCAGGGATCGAACCCAGGTCTCCTGCATTGGAGGCAGATGCTTTAATCTCCGAGCCACCAGGGAAGCAAACTTGAAGTTTGATATTATATTACTAAATAAATTAATACAATGTTTATTTTCTAGTAAACACTCATTAAACATTTGCTCTGATGATACTATGTGACTGATTGTATGTTTCAATTTGAAGACAGATATGGGAATCCCCTGAAAGCAACTTTATGAGATAGTACTATAGTCCTGCCATTTTACAGATGAGAAAATTGTGGCTCATAGAGGTTAGTTGCCTTGCCTAAGTGTATACAGTCAGTAAGTGATAGAACTCAAAGCACTGCACTCAATACCCCAGCAAGTTGGAAAACTCAGTAGCAGCCACAGGACTGCAAAAGGTTAGTTTTCATTCCAGTCCCAAAGAAAGGCAAGGACAAAGAATGTTCACACTACTGAACAATTGCACTCATCTCACATGCTAGCAAAGTAATGCTCAAAATTCTCCAAGCCAGGCTTCAACAGTACCTGAACCATGAAATTCCAGATGTTCTAGCTGGATTTAGAAAAGGCAGAGGAACCAGAGATCAAATTGCCAACATTCGTTGGATCATTGAAAAAGCGTGAGAGTTCCAGAAAAACATCTACTTCTGCTTTATTGACTATGCCAATGTCTTTGACTGTGTAGATCACAACAAATTGTGGAAAATTCTTCAAGATATGGGAATACCAGGCCACCTGACCTGCCTCTTGAGAAATCTGTATGCAGGTCAAGAAGTAATGGTTAGAACTGGACATGAACAACAGACTGGTTTCAAATCAGGAAAGGAGTACGTCAAGGCTGTATATTGTCACCCTTCTTATTTAACTTACATGCAGAGTATATCATGTAAAATGCCAGGCTGGATAAAGCACAAGCTGGAATCAAGATTGCCAGGAGAAATATCAATAACCTCAGATATACAGATGATGCCACCCTTATGGCAGAAAGTGAAGAAGAACTAAAGAGCCTCTTGATGAAAGAGGAGAGTGAAAAAGTTGGCTTAAAACTCAACATTCAAAACTAAGATCATGGCATCCTGTCAAATCACTTCATGAAAAATAGATGGGGAAACAATAGAAACAGTGACAGACTTTATTTTGGGGGGCTCCACAATCACTTCAGATGGTGACTGCAGCCATGAAATTTTTTAAAAGACACTTGCATCTTGGAAGAAAAGTTGTGACCAACCTAGACAGTATATTAAAAAGCAGAGACATTACTTTGCCGACCAAGTCATCTAGTCAAAGCTATGGTTTTTCCAGTAGTTGTGTATGGATGTGAGAGTTGGACCATAAAGAAAATTTAGTGCTAAAGAATTGATGCTTTTGAACTGTGGTATTGGAGGAGACTCAAGAGTCCCTTGGACTGCAAGGAGATCCAGCCAGTCCATCCCAAAGGAAATCAGTCCTGAATATTCATTGAAAGGACTGGTGCTGAAGCTGAAACTCCAGTACTTTGGCCACCTGAGGTGAAGAACTGACTCACTGGAAAAGACCCTAATGTTGGGAAAGATTGAAGGTGGGAGGAGAAGGGGATGCCAGAGGATGAGATGGTTGGATGGCATCACTGACTCAATGGACATGAGTTTGAGCAAGCTCCAGGAGCTGGTGATGGACAGGGAAGCCTGGCATGCTGCAGTCCATGGGATTGCAAAGAGTCGGACAGGACTGAGCAACTGAACTGAACTGAACTGAAAGTGGTAGGACCATTTGTCCCGTCGTCCAGCACTCTTTGCTCTTCCCTGATAGCTCAGTTGGTAAAGATTCCATCTGCAATGCAAGAGACCCCGGTTTGATTCCTGGGTCAGGAAGATCCGCTGGAGAAGGGATGAGCTATCCACTCCAGTATTCTTGGGCTTCCCTTGTGGCTTAGCTGGTAAAGAATCCTCCTGCAATGCGGGACACCTGGGTTCGATCCTTGGGTTGGGAGGATCCCCTGGAGAAGTGAAAGACTACCCAATCCAATATTCTGGCCTAGAGAATTCCATGGACTGTATAGTCCATTGGGTCACAAAGAGTCAGACACGACTGAGCAACTTTCACTTTCTTTTCTTTCCAGCACTCTTTGGGCTTCCCAGATGGCTCAATAGTAAAGAATCCACCTGCCAATGCAGGAGACATTGCAGGTTCGATCCCTGGATTAGGAAGATCCCCTGATGTAGGAAATGGCAACCCACTCTGGTATTGTTGCATGGGAAATTCCATGGACAGAGGAACCTGGCAGACAGACTACAGTCCATGGGGTTGTGAAGAGTCGGACACAGCTGAGTGACTGAGCAGCAGCATTCTTTTCCACTTTCATTAAACTGTCACCCAGTGAAAAGCTTTTTGGTCTTTTTTGAGAACACTGACAACAGTTTTTATTTTATTTTTTTACTGTAGGCAACGTTCCTACCTACATCTTCAGTTTAGTCAAAGTCTACTCTTAGACCAAATAGAGGCCACCAGGGAACATTCTATGGGATATTTGTTTGCAAGCCTCAGAGAACTTCAGGATTCTTTAGAAGGGCTGTAAATTACAATGCCTGCAGGAGACTTCTCACAGGGTAAGGATGAAAGTCGGTAGTGTTATAGTAAATGTTTAACCACTGGCTCTGAGAGAAGGGGTAGAGGGACCCTGACTTGTAGCATGTGCAGACATCACATCATAAATATTTCCACCAAGGTTGATTTCAAGCTACCGCTGTGATTGGCTTCTGTGAACCAGTGCTAGCCAGTATGAAGTAGTACAGGCCAGTTCTAACACATTACTAGAAGCAGAATATAACCTTAAATCGGTAGCTTTTCTGAGCTTATATAAATCCAGTGAGAATTCAAGTATGGGCATTATTTAAAGAGCTTGGTTTTAGTATGTGAAAAAGGGAGAAGAAAGGGAATACAAGGTAATGGGTTATTATATTCCAGCTAGTGGGATAATTTAAAGGCTGGTTCAGGGTAACAGAGAAGCTTCTGGTTACTTCCTGCAGGTACAGATCTGGCCACTCATGAAACCTCTCAGTAAAGCCAAGCACCTAAGGATGAGAGAATGTTTTGTTCCTGCTTGTCAAGCTTTTCATTTTCCCACCAACTTTCTAGTTTGAACATTTTCAAACCTGCATTAAAGTTACAAGAATAGAACAATGAGCGCCCATATAGCCTTCACCTAGATTTACCTAGTCTTCATATTTTCCCACATCTACTTTACTTTGTGTGTATGTTATTCGCTCAGTAGTGTCCCTTTTTGCAACCCCGTGGACTGTAACCTGCCAGGCTTCTCAGTCCATGACAAGATTCTCCAGGCAAGAATATTGGAATGGATTGCTGTTTCCTTCTCCAGCAACATCTTCCCAACCCAGGAACCGAACCCAGGTCTCCTGCATTGCAGGCAGACTCGTTACTGTCTGAACCACCAGGGAAAGGCTTATGAACTATTTGAGAGGTATTTGTAGATATCTTGACTCTTTACCCCTGAAATACTTGAGTAAGAGTCTCCTAAAAACAAGGGCACTGTCCTATGTAACTACAGTATAGTCATCACACTCAGCAAATACAACACAGATACAACAGACAGGTATAAAGTCTATAGGGCTTCCCAAGTGGCACTAGGGGTAAAGAACCCACCTTCCAATGCAGGAGACATGAGTGATGTGGGTTCAATCCCTGGGTCAGGAAGATCTCCTGGAGGAGGGCATGGCAACTCACTCCATATTCTTGCGTTAGAAATCCCATGGACAGAGGAGCCTGGAGGGCTACAGTCCATAGAGTTGCAAAAGAGTCAGGCGCAATTGAAGCAACTTAGTGCACACACAGTCATAAAGTTTATTTTCACACTTCCCCTATTGTCTCAATAGTGTCCTTATAGGTTTTTTTTTGATACAATAAAATATTACGAATTGCATTTAGTTTTCAGTATCTTGGGTCTCCTTTAATCTGGACTCTCACACTATTTTTCCTTTGGTAAGAATACTGGAGTGGGTTGCCATTTCCTTCTCCAGGGGATCTTCCCAACCCAGGGATCAAACCCAGGTCTCCCACATTGCAGACAGACTCCTTACCATCTGAGCCACCAGGGAAGCCCGAGAAATAATCAGAGGAAGCAAACTGAGAGACATTCCACAAAACATCTGGCCTGGACTCTTAAAAAAATTGCTGATGGCAACCCACTCCAGTATTCTTTCCTGGAGAATCCCCATGGACACAGGAGCTTTGGCAGGCTACAGTCCATGGGGTCACAAAGAGTCGGACATGACTGAGCAACTAATGAATATGTAAGCTTAAAGTTTTTTGTTTTCCATAATGTTATATCCTTCTTAGTGCCTCAAAACAAAGGAACGTGTCATTTTGGCCATTATTGATAATGTTAAACTCAATCATTTGGCTAGGGTGGTATCCAACTGGTACTATCAGTCCAATTTCTCCATTGCCCTAGCATTAGTCAAGTTTTGAGTTTGTGTGAATATCCTGTTCAAGGAGAAGCTTCTTTATGCCACAAGTATAAATTACCTTATTACTGAAGGTATAAATTACATAGTTCACTGCAGAACCATGGGTTGAAAAGGCATTTTCCCTAATTAAAAGGAAAAATAGAAGATGAGATTTATTTTTTTAAAAATGGCACTAAACCTCTTAGCCAAGTTCATGAGCTATTCACATGATGAGGGATCTTATCTAAATAAGGGGTTCCTTATCTAAATTGTGAGCCGCTGGCGGAGGCTTAGGTTCCAATTTATACATATATGTGTTCCTAGAACGTAGTCTAGTGCCTAGGCAACCATAGGTGCTCGGGGAAAGTTTACGGAATAAATATCTCTCCACTTTACTGTCTCCATGAACAAGAAATTAATCACACTAAGCAAAAAAATGTACCTTATTTTTTCACCTGGCAGCAGCTGGAATTGATTTGGCTACTTAAGCACCACTCTTCTCATGGGAAATGACAGAGCTTTCCGTTTCATCCAGGTATTTGACCTTACTCCGGCACTATTCAAGACTCTGGTTATTCTAAAAATCTTAGCTTCTCTATATTAAAGTCAAAAACTGCTCTAAATAAATCAAGGATCAGCCCAGTATTTGTTAGGATTAGACTTGGCTGCAAATGACAGAAAACCCAAAATAACAGTGGGTTAAACAATACAGTCATTTATTTCTCTCTGATGTAAAAGTCCATAGTTCTGGCCAAGATGGAGTAACAGGGACTGGATTTACCCTTCTGCCTGAAACAAGTGAAAAACCAGACAAAATGAAAACAATAGTCTTCAGACATCGGACACCAGGCAACAAAGAATGGTGATTTCTGAGAGACAGGAAACAAACAAGGTGAGCCCTATGATTCCCCCAGCTTACTGCCTGGAGAGAGTTTCCAGGCAACAGTACAGGGAGAAGGAACCCAGGCAGGGCCAGGTGGATGAGGGTATGGATCTGGGAATTGGAAAAACTAGGGCAGCTAGAATTTGCAAGACAAGACACCAGAGAAGAGAAAACTGTATACAAAGAGAACTTTGGAGACTTGCAGAGTCCCCCCTGATTCGTCAACTGAATTCTGATCAACACATGTATATGAGGCTAGGAAAAGAATCACCCAAAAGGATCAAAAGAAACAATCCTCAGATACCATTACACAGGACTATAAATAGTGCCTGTTCCTTCCATCCAGTGGAAAATCTCATAATTCAGAGTATCAGAGTTCTCAAAAGGGTCTTGCCTCAATAATGGTGCCAAGTTAGCCCTAGACTCAAGGCTGCTCTAGAACTGCCTAATGAAGTTTTAAAGAGCCTTGAAAGAATCAAACTGTTTCCCAGTAATTTAACTGTGTTCCAGAACGAAGCCCAAGACTATTTATAGAAATACAAAATATCCAGCAAGATAAAAGTCACATCTGACATCCAATCAAAAACTTCTAGGTATCCAAAAGAAGGAAAATATAACCCATAATAAGAAGAGAAATAAATTAATCAAAACTGACTCAGAAATAACACAGATAATGGGACTGGTATACAAAGTCTTTTAAACAGTTATTATGACTACTTTCCATATGTTCAAGAAGCTAAATGAAGAACTGAACATGTTAAATAAAGACATGGGAGACATTTAAAAGACCAGAATAGAACTTCAAATGCAATGCCTGAGATGATATAAAAAGTCCACAGTTGAGGGTTTATATGGGATCTCCATGATCCCAAGGGACCCAGGTTCCTTTTGTGTTGATGTTCTCCCATTCTCAACATATGGTTTCAAATTTATAATCCAAAATGGCTACTCTAGCTCCAGCCATCACATCTGCATTCCAACCAGTCAGTTTGCAGACTAGGGGAAAATAGTATGCCCCTTAGACACTTAGAAATCACATGACATCACTTTCCCTTATATCCAGTTGATCAGAATCGAGTCTCAGAAAGTGAGACTCAAGTAAGTCTCATTTGAGACTCTGCAAGTAAGATCAAGAATTATAGTTTTTATTCTGGGTGACTATGTGCCCAGTTAAAATGTCAGAGTTTTACCACTTAATAACGAATGGGAGAACCAAAATAGAGGGACAACTAGCCACCACTTTTCAAGTTCAGATTCCTATAAATGCAGGAGAGGTCCTGATCCAGTTTTAAGAACATTATGATTCCTGGCTTTAAAAAAATCCAAATAAAACAGCACCTCAAAAATTAACAGTCTAATTAATTTGGTTTGAGGGTGTTTGACTTTCAGCTCCCATACCTCCATACAATTTTGAGCTTATCTCAAACAAACTGCCAGAGTTGTTCCATTTCCCTCGTCAGTGACACCAAGCTAGAGATGGAGTTCAACATTTTGTTTGACTTATGCCAGCATTTGTCCTGGCAGAGAAAGCAGGGTCATTCAATGTGTTTATGCCCTAGTCCTGAAACAGCTCACTTTCTTTCTTTCCTAATACAATCACTAACACCTGTAGCTGAAATTAACTTTCACAAGGGCATCCATATTGCTCGCCCCAGAACCCCAGGGCCTTGTGCCTTCTTCCTGATGGAGAAAGTTTTAGCACACGATATATACAAGAGATGGTAGGTGGACATGCAATTGATCTGTTTTTGTCAGGCAAGAAACTATTGCTGAAAAATGGCAGTTCTTTCAAGGTACCATATAAACCAAACGTTCATCTGGCTAGTGCTTTCTTGAGCAACACAGACGAAAAAGTCTGCAAGATGTCAGGCCTGGGTACTATCCAGTTACTAATGTTTAAAACCGTCTACTCAGACACTGCAGTGTAATATTTCCACTTTCTCCTCTTATAATCACACCATGCTCTATTATTAGCATCATTATTATTTACACTAAACAATAATGATTTTTGAACTATAACATGCATAGGGTTTGCCTATAGCAAACTAACAGCCCAAAGAAATGCTTTGGTGGAAGGGATTGAGATGGAACTTACAGTGCTGATTTGGACTCCAGATTGTGACCCTCAGGAGAAGACTTTTTCCTTGTTACGGAACCAAATTTGGGTCCACTCTCCTGTGTGCAGTAAAGCCTAATCTACTGTTACCACATTGTGGTGACAGAAAGTACAGCATTTATTGCAAGGCATCAAGCAAGAAGAATGGGCAGCTCATGCTTAAAAGACCCAAATTCCCCGAGGGCTTCCAGGAAAGGGTTGTAAAAGGCAGTGTGAGTGAGGGGGCTGCAGGGTATGTGGTCCGCTTGTGTGCGATTCTCAGGTAGGTTGGCATCAAGGTGAAATTTTGCACATCATCAATCTTCTGGTTTCACCCAGTCTGGAGTCTATGTGCTTGTAGTCAGCAATTTTCTTCTGGTGGGGGTCTGCTTCCTGTAAAACAACTTAGGAATGTGTCTCAGACCTTTATCTATATCTTTCAGGGAACTGAGAGTTCAGTAATTCTTCTATGTGGCGGATTTATAGTCTAAATTGTTACCAGTTTCCTGGATCAACAAGTATTCTTTGTTTATACATCTTCACATTTCCTAATCATTAACTCTTGAGCCAGCCTTTTGAGACTCAAGGGAGGCCTGGGAGACTAAAGCAAAAGCCTTTTACTTCAAAGGACAGAGATACTGGGGCTTGTATATGTTTCAATACCCCCTTTTCTTTGATATTCCTGAATCTTGAGGAGAACAAGTTTGGGACAAGAAAGAGAATACAATTTTGGACAGAGACATTAATAATAAACTCAGCAGAGGAACTCAGCTTTAGGGAAACTTGGTTGAAATCTCCACTCCTGTTTCAACCTTCCCCAAATCTTTGAGAGAATGGGGCAACAACCACTTTGGCTACTCCTGGACTATCTCACTTTGAACCTGTCCATAAGAGGTCACAATGGAGTATATTCAGTAAACACAGTCTTGCTGCACTCTATCTGACTTACTTTCCCATTGGTCATCCACTAGACCCAGAGCATACCATTTGGGTCACCTGGGAAAGAGCTGATGGTTTCTGACTTAACAAAATGTTTTTTGTCAGGTATAATTTCATTTTCAGTAAGACCTTCATATTTGAATAAAATGAAGGGTAGAGATGGAGAGTTAATGTAAAGGGAATAACTCATGAGACTGGGTGTGTGTTTTCACCCCATAAGAAATGGATACTAACAGGTTAAGTTGTTTTCCAGGTGAAGGTGAAAAGGAAACCTTTGTTAGGCTTGGAAGTGTATTTGAAGCTTGATGTTTTATGAGCTCTAAAAACTAGAACTTTGTTCCACTTATTCTAACTAAGCCCTCATTGACTGTACTATCACAATACTGGGGTGAATACTTGAACTGTTGATGATTATTAGCACTGTATAAATTGCAAACATTTGCTAGCTGAGTACCTGTTTTTCTGACCCCTCTGTTTTATTGATCTGGAAAACATTCTTTGAACAGGTTAGCTCCAGATCTGTGAAGTGTTTTGGATCCAAATAGTGAATTGCCACAAATGAGGCAAATCAAAGAGGGTGTTTGTGGTCTTTGAAAAAAAGAAACTTGTTGAGAGTTTCACCCAATGATATACAAAAGGACAATTCAGCTTTAGGTCTTTGTATGTTTCTTTTCAGTGGATTAAACCTAAAGTACAAGAGCTCTCTCTCCTCTACCATTCAGGCAGGGCAATAGAGTAGTATTAGCAAATCAATAAATATAACACTAAACCTATTGAATGTGTTACAATTCTGTCTGTATTTTGGGCTTCTTCATCTTGTTCTCATTTCTCAAGTGTGGCCCTTCTTCAGATGTTGTCTTATATAACCAGAATATCTTTTCAAACAGTAAATTAGTACCCAACAATCTTCCTCCCCCAGCACCCTCTATTAAAGAGGCTCTACCTTTCTCCCCTCTTTTTTCTTGAGATCCCATATCTAATACATTCTTGTCACTTCTATGCCCTTGTCATGGCAGATTTTAAAGGCTTTTTAAAGTGCTCCAGTTATAAAGCACTGTGTCCTGCCATTACCTATAATCAAGGATGTCAGATCCCAGAATTGTCAGTTACAGCTACTGAAGAGAATAAGAATGAAAGACTTACACCCTCAAAAGAGAGTCTCATTTGAGGCTCACTTCCCCCCAAAACTTCAGAGAGCTACCCTATGGACAAAAGAGATTGTTCATCTTAAGGTAAAGACACCCCAGTGCAAACCTTCTCTTTGAATCAACAGGTACATAGCAAGTGTTACTGAACACCTATTCTGTGTACTAGACAAACATTTCTCCAAAGACATACAGATGGCTAATAAACACATGAAAAGATGCTTGACGTTGCTCATTATTAGAGAAGTGCAAATCAAAACCACAGTGAGATATCACCTCACACCAGTCAAAATGGCCCTCATCAAAAAGTCTGCAAACCATAAATGCTGGAGAGAGTGTGCAGAAAAGGAAACCCTCTGGTACTGTTGGTGGAAATGTAAATTGATACAGCCACTATGGAAGATGGTATGGAGATTCCTTAAAAAACTGGGAATAAAACTACCAGATGACCCAGGAATCCCACTCCTAGGCATATACCCTGAGGGAAACAAAATTGAAAGAGACAGATGTATCCCATTGTTCATTGCAGCACTATTTACAATAGCTTGAACATGGAAGCAACCTAGATGTCCATCAACAGATGAATGGATAAAGAAGTTGTACATATACACGAGGGACTATTACTCAGCCATAAAAAGGAACACGTTTGAGTCAGTTCTAATGAGGTGGATGAACCTAGAACCTATTACACAGAGTGAAGTGAGTCAGAAAAAGAAAAATAAATACCATATTCTAACACATATATACAGAATTTAGAAAAATGGTTCTGAAGAATTTATTTACAGGGCAGCAATGGAGAAACAGGCATAGAGAATAGACTTATGGACATGGGGAGAGGGGAGGAGAGGGTGAGATGCATGGAAATAGTAACATGGAAACTTACATTACCATATGTAAAATAGATTGCCAACAGAAATTTGCTGTATGGCTCAGGAAACTCGAACAGGGCTCTGTATCGACCTAGAGGGGTGGGATAGGGAGGGGAGATGGGAGGGAGGTTCAAAAGGGAGGGGATATATGTACACCTATGGCTGATTCATGTTGAGGTTTGACAGAAAACAACAAAATTCTTTAAAGCAATTATCGTTCAACAAAAAAAATAAATTAAAAGGAAAAAAAATAATTATCCTTCTAGATAATTGTCCACCATCAAAATTTACTGCCATAAAGTTGTGCATCAGTTCAGTTCAGTCGTTTAGTTGTATCCAACTCCTTGCGACCCCATGAATCTCAGCACACCAGGCCTCCCT
>SJYA01003475.1:838771-854357 GCA_006410615.1 Neotragus moschatus
TGGATGCCCGGAGAAGGCAATGGCACCCCACTCCAGTACTCTTGCCTGGAAAATCCCATGGACTGAGGAGACTGGTAGGCTGCAGTCCATGGGGTCGCAAAGAGTCGAACACGACTGAATGACTTCACTTTCACCTTTCACTTTCATGCATTGGAGAAGGAAATGGCAACCCACTCCAGTGTTCTTGCCTGGAGAATCCCAGGGTCGGGGGAGCCTGGTGGGCTGCCGTCTCTGGGGTCGCACAGAGTCAGACACGACTGTAGCAACTTAGCAGCAGCAGCAGCAGCAGCAGCAGATGGATGCCAATTTCATATATTATTTCTTGGAGTCAAGGCACATCCTTCCCTTCTCAGGGAACCTGGCAGGGATTGGCAATCCTAGTGTGCCCAACTGTGCCAGGACAGAGAGCTAAACAGAGGTTGTGGTACTAGGTTTCTTCAGGTCTGGAAAATAGTATTCGTTGTTTGCGTCTCATAATTGGACTGGCATAAATAGAGAAGAAAATTGTCGAAAAGGATGGTTGTTTTTCTTGGATGAAATCAATTCTCAAAAAAAAAAAAAAAAAACCACAATGAAGGGATTTCCTCACTTGCAGTTAACATACTCATGCATTACTGCAAAGAGATCTAAATGGGAAGAACCCTCTGTTTTGGAGACATAGCCTGGGAAGCATCATTGATGGCACTGCCTGTGGTTTCCTGGAGCATTTGCTTCCTGTTTAGTTTCTGTGACTTTGGCTGGGGAATTTTCCAAGGTGAAGGTTACATTTTGGTCTTGAACTTCAAAGCTCCACTCATTTGAACCCCCAGAGTTGACTTCCTTCTGAAGACATATGTGGTTTCCTTTGAGTTGCTGACTTTGGTATTTCAATTCCAGTGTTCCCACTCTGCTAGTTCTCCTTGGATTGTGGATAAAAGCCCCTCTTCTCCTACTTGCCTTATCTCTTCTGAGCAGTGGTCCTAACTTTTCAAAGATTAAGCAATTTACCCCAGACTTCTTGGATAGAAAGTAGCAAGAGCCAGGAGTAGAATCTAGGCAATATGACCTTAGATTTAGGAGCTTAACCCCTACAGTCTGTTGCTCAGGGATTCCAAAATTGAGGAGAAGCACCTCATGCCTGGTAGAGTCAAGGGTGAGTTTGCACAACAAACAGCCATGGGCCTTGAGGGATAGATTTTAACAGAAATGAAGCAGTGAAATAATATCAGTGTACCACACAGGTAGAAAAGCACATGGTAAAATATGGGCCCGGATAGGGTAGTTGGGCTAAAATATGGGGTCATTTGATGGCGGAATTGGAAGATGATTCCTTAAGCAGAATTGGGATTATGTTATGGGGAACCTGTTTTGACAGGATACATTTATGCTTATTTCAGTAAGCAACTGAGGGTTATTTCCTTCTTCCTCTTTTCCTTCCTTGCTTCCAAAGTACTATCAGTTACAGTTCAGTTCAGTTCAGTCACTCAGTAGTGTCCGACTCTCTGCGACCAAATGGACTAAAGCATGCCAGGCCTCCTTGTCCATCACCAACTCCCAGAGTTTACTCAAACTTACGCCCATTGACTCGGTGATGCCATCCAACCATCTCATCCTCTGTCGTCCCCTTCTCCTCCTGCCTTCAATCTTTCCCAGCATCAGGGTCTTTTCCAGTGAGTCAGTTCTTCGCATCAAGTGGCCAAAGTATTGGAGTTTCAGCTTCAGCATCAGTCCTTCCAGTGAATATTCAGGATTGACTTCCTTTATGATGGACTGGTTGGATCTCTTTGCAGTCCAAGGGACTCTCACGGGTCTTCTCCAACACCACAGTTCAAATGCATTAGTTCTTCAGTGCTCAGCTTTCTTGATACTCCAACTCTCACATCCATACATGGCTACTGGGAAAACCATAGCCTTGACTAGACAGACCTTTGTTGGCAAAGTAATGTCTCTGCTTTTTAATATGCTGTCTAGTTTGGTCACAACTTTTCTTCCTAGGAGCAAGCATCTTTTAATTTCATGGCTGCAGTCACCATCTGCAGTGATTTTCAGTTCAGTTCAGTCGCTCAGTCATGTCCGACTTTTTGCGACCCCATGAATCACAGCACGCCAGGCCTCCCTGTCCATCATCAACTCCTGGAGTTCACTCAGACTCACAGTGATTTTAGAGCCCCCCAAAATAAAGTCTGTCTCTGTTTTCATTGCTTCCCCATCTATTTGCCATGAAGTGATGGGACAGGATGCCATGATCGTTGTTTTCTGAATGTTGAGTTTTAAGCCAACTTTTTCACTCTCCTGTTTTACTTTCATTAAGAGGCTCTTTAATTCTTCTTCACTTTCCGCCATAAGGGTGGTATCATCTGGATATCTGAGGTTATTGATATTTCTCCCAGCAATCTTGATTCCAGCTTGTGCTTCATCCAGCCCAATGTTTCTCATGATGTACTCTGCATATAAGTTAAATAAGCAGGGTTACAACATACAGCCTTGACATACTCCTTTTCCAATTTGGAACCAGTCTGTTGTTCCATGTCCAGTTCTAACTGTGGCTTCCTCACTTGCATACAGATTTCTCAGGAGGCAGGTCAGGTGGTCTGGTATTCCCATCTTTTTCAGAATTTTCCACAGTTTATTGTGATCCACACGGTCAAAGGCTTTGGCATAGTTAATAAAGCAGATGTTTTTCTGGAACTCTCTTGCTTTTTCAATGATACAGCAGATGATGGCAATTTGAACTCTGGTTCCTCTGACCTTTCTAAAACCAGCTTGAACATCTGGAAGTTCACGGTTCATGTACTGTTGAAGCATGGCTTGGAGGAATTTTGAGCATTACTTTGCTAGTGTGTGAGATGAGTGCAGTTGTGTGGTAGTTTTAGCATTCNTTAATAAAGCAGATGTTTTTCTGGAACTCTCTTGCTTTTTCAATGATACAGCAGATGATGGCAATTTGAACTCTGGTTCCTCTGACCTTTCTAAAACCAGCTTGAACATCTGGAAGTTCACGGTTCATGTACTGTTGAAGCATGGCTTGGAGGAATTTTGAGCATTACTTTGCTAGTGTGTGAGATGAGTGCAGTTGTGTGGTAGTTTTAGCATTCTTCAGTATTGCCCTTCTTTGCCATTAGCATGAAAATTGACGTTTTCCAGTCCTGGGACCACAGCTGAGTTTTCCAAATTTGCTGGTATGTTGAGTGCAGCAATTTCACAGCATCATCTTTCAGGATTTGAAATCCCTCAACTGAATTCCATCACCTCCACTAGCTTTGTTCATAGTGATGTTTCCTAAGACCCACTTGACTTCATATTCCAGGATGTCTGGCTCTAGGTGAGTGATCACACCATCATGGTTATCTGAGTCACGAATATCTTTTTTGTATAGTTCTTTTGTGTATTCTTGCCACCTCTTCTTAATATCTTCTTCTTCTGTTAGGTCCATACCATTCCAGTCCTTTATTGAGCCCATCTTTGCATGAAATGTTCCCTTGGTATCTCTAATTTTCTTGGAGAGATCTTTAGTCTTTTCCATTCTACTGTTTTCCTCTATTCCTTTGTACTCATCACTGAGGAAGGCTTTCTTATCTCTCCTTGCTATTCTTTGGAACTCTGCATTCCGATGGGTGTATCTTTCCTTTTCTTCTTTACTTTTCACTTCTCTTCTTTTCACAGCTAACTGTAAGGCCTCCTCAGGCAGCCATTTTACTTGTTTGCATTTCTTTTTCTTGGGGATGGTCTCGATGCCTGTCTCCTGTACAGTGTCAAAAACCTCTGTCCATAGTTCATCAGGCATTCTGTCCTAACAGATCTAGCCCCTTGAATCTATTTTTACTTCCACTGTATAATTGTAAGGGGTTTGATTTAGGTCATACCTGAATGGTCTAGTGGTTTTCCCTACTTTCTTCAATTTCAGTCTGAATTTGGCAATAAGGAGTTCATGATCTGAGCCACAGTCAGCTCCTGGTCTTGTTTTTGTTGACTGTATAGAGCTTCTCCATCTTTGGCTGCAAAGAATATAATCAATCTGATCTCAGTTTTGACCATCTGGTGATGTCCATGTGTAGAGTCTTCTCTTGTATTGTTGGAAGACAGTGTTTTTTATCACCAGTGTGTTCTCTTGGCAAAACTCTACTAACCTTTGTCCTGCTTCATTCTGTACTACAAGGCCAAATTTGCCTGTTACTCCAGGTGTTTCTTGACTTCCTACCTTTACATTCCAGTCCCCTACAATGAAGAGGACATCTTCTTTGGGTGTTAGATCTAGAAGATTTTGTAGGTCTTCATAGAACAGTTCAACTTCAGCTTCTTCAGCATTAGTGGTCAGGGCGTAGACTTGAATTACTGTGATATGGTTTGCCTTGGAAATGAACAAAGATCATTCTGTCGTTTTTGAGATTGCATACAAGTATTGCATTTTGGACTCTTTAGTTGACTATAATGACTACTCCATTTCTTCTAAGGGATTGTTGCCCACAGTAGTAGATATAATGGTCATCTGAATTAAATTCACCCATTCCAGTCCATTTTAGTTTGCTGATTCCTGAAATGTCAATGTGCATTCTTGCCATCTCCTGTTTGAACACTTCCAATTTATCTTGATTCATGGACCTAATATTCCAGGTTCCTATGCAACATTGCTTTTCACAGCATTAGAGTTTACTTCCATCATGAGTGATGTCCACAACTGGGTGTTGTTTTTGCTTTGGCTCCATCCCTTCATTCTTTCTGGAGTTATTTCTCCACTGATCTCCAGTAGCATATTGGGCACCTACCAACCTGGGAGTTCATCTTTCAGTGTCCTATCTTTTTGCCTTTTCTTACTGTTCATGGGATTCTCAAGACAAGTATACTAAAGTGGTTTTCCATTCCCTTCTCCAGTGGACCACATTTTGTCAGAACTCTCCACCATGACCCATCTGTCTTAGGTGGCCCTGCATGGCATGGCTCATAGTTTAATTGAGTGAGACAGGGCTGTGGTCCATGTGATCATATTGGTTAGTTTCCTGTGACTGTGGTTTTCAGTCTGTCTGACCTCTGATGGAGAAGGATAAGAGGCTTACAGAAGCTTCCTGATGGGAGAGAGAGACTGAGAGGGAATCTGGGTCTTGTTCTGATGGGCAGGGCCATGCTCAGTAAATATTTAATCTAATTTTCTGTTGATGGGTGGGGCTGTGTTCCCTCCCTCTTATTTATCTGGGGCCAAACTGTGGTGGAGGAAATGAAGAAAGGCCCCATGCATGTACTGCTACACTCAGTGCCCCCAGCCCTGCAGCAGGCCACCACTGACCCAGGCCTCCACCAGAGATCCCTGGACACTCCCGGGCAAGTCTGGGTCAGTCTCTTGTGGGATCACTGCTCCCTTCTCCTGGGTCCTGGTGCACACAGGATTCTGTTTGTGCCCTCCTGTTTCCCAGTCCTGTATAAGTCCTGGTGGCTCTATGGTGGGGTTAATGGTGACCTCCTCCAAGAGGGCTTATGCCATACCCAGGTCCCCTGCAGCAGTCCACTGCTGACCCATACGTCCACAGGAGATACTCAAACCCAGTTCTGTCTCAGCCTCTGTGGGGTCTTTGAGTCCTGGTGTGCACAAGGTTTGTTTGAGCCCTCTGAGCATCTCTGGTGGGTATGGGGTTTGATTCTAAATGAGATTTTGCCCCTCCTACCATGTTGCTGGGGCTTCTCTTTTGCCCTTGGACATCGGGTAACTCCTCAAAGTCACTCCAGCACCACACAGCCACCCTTCCAGTGCCTACCATCTTGCTGGCGCTTCTCTGCCCTTGGATGTGGGGTATCTCACTCCAGCGCTGGGCAGCCATAATTCCCAAGTACTATATATGCTAACAATTAATACCTCAAAACGAAAAAAGAATTCCACCTGAAAGGACCTCAGCAGAGATTATTCATGTTAATATACTCCCCCCCTCTATGTATGTAGATATATCTTTCCAGACTTCTATCGCATCCAAATATATACATATGCATAACTCCATATTGTGGAAGGCAAGATGCTGAGGCGGCTGTTTCCTGCCCATATGCTGTATATAAGCCCCTTTTCTTGAGTGTGGGTAGATCTGTGGGCATGATGTGCTATCCCTCCCTTCATCAAGTCATATTTTATGGCAAAGGTGTTAGGATAGTCACATCTGTAATTCCATTACATTATATAAGAATTTCCAGGTGACTTGGAAGAAGAATATTTGCATTGTGAAAGGGCCATTTGGCTGGGACCTGAGAGCAGCTTCTAGGGGATAAGTGATTCCCCAACAGTCAGCCAGTAAGAAGTCAGGGACCTTAGTCTTGAGATCACAAGGCACTGAATTCTGCCAACAAGCAGTGACCCTGGGTCAGAGCCCTGCTGATGCTGTGATTTCAACCTGGTGAGTGTACTAACTATATTTGCTTCTTGTCTGTTTTCTTGATGCTCTGGCCTCTGGGGCCTGCTGTCTAGGGAGAGACTGGCCCCATCAGGACTACCCAGGTCTTAAAGATAGCGAATGACTGGCCCAGAAGGGTGCCTTTCATATGCAAACCAACCAATCCAGAGATGGTATCTGAACTACTTCCCTATTTGGCCTACTCTCTAAGAGGCAATATTCCTCTGCCCTAATCATCCCAGGGCCAGGTACCAAAGAACTAGTGATAGCTCCAGTAGCCCAGAGACCACTAAAAGTCTTCAAACTAACTGTCCTAAACTTGATTAGACTACCTTACCTTGCTGTTCTCATAGAAACTACAATCAAGGCCCTTGCCTGTGCTTTTACCACATTTCTTCTGCCACCGGCCAATCCTGGCATTTCTCATGTGGCCCTCTGTGGTGTGCTATGCCCCTCCTCTTGGGATCTATAGTAACAAATTATCTTTTCAATGGCAGTCATCTCCTGATCTGTTGCACTCACTATCCACTACTGATGATAAAAAACTACATTTTAAAAGAAAGACCCGTGTGCATGTGTGCATGCTAGATCAGTCGTGTCCCACGCTGTGTGATCCCCATGGACTATAGCCCGCCAGGCTCATCGATCCATGGGATTCTCCAGGGAAGAATACTGGAGAGGGGTGCCATGCCCTCCTTCAGATCTTCCCGACCTAGGGATTGAACCTGTGTCTCTTATGTCTCCTGCATTATCAGGCAGGTTCTTTACCACTAGCACCACCTGGGAAGCCCCAAGAGAGACTCTTCAGTTCAGTCACTCAGCCGTATCCAACTCTTTGCAAGAAATTGTGACTTAATAAATTTGTTTTGTTTTAAACTGCTAAGTTTGTGGAAGTTTGTTATGCAATGATAAAAACTAAGATACACATAAAATTGAGATTTAAACATACTATATTCTTCTCTAACCTGTGTTGTTTCATTTAACATAGCATGCTGCTGCTGCTAAGTCGCTTTAGTCGTGTCCGACTCTGTGTGACCCCATAGACAGCACCCTATCAGGCTCCCCCGGCCCTGGGATTCTCCAGGCAAGAACACTGGAGTGGGTTGCCAGTTCCTTCTCCAATGCATGAAAGTGAAAAGTGAAAGTGAAGTCTCTTAGTCATGCCCAACCCTTAGCGACCTCATGGACTGCAGCCCATCAGGCTCCTCTGTCCATAGGAGTTTCCAGGCAAGAGTACTGGAGTGGGGGGCCACTGCCTTCTCCATAATATAGCATATATATAGATAAATAGAAATAGATATATAGATATCCATTAGAAAGCTTCCCAGGTGGCGCTAGTGGTAAAGAAACCACTTGCCAATGCAGGAGATGTAAGAGTCATGGGTTCGATCCCTGGGTCAGGAATCGATGAACAGGGAATGATGGACAGGGAAGCTTGGTGTGCTGCAGTCCATGGGGTCACAGAGTTGGACACGACTGAGTGACTGAACTGAACTGAACAGTGTTTATTAGGACAGTTTTCATGGGAAGATAGAAACTGGAGGCTGCTTATGCATACATGGCGTGGCAGGAATGTTGAGGAGGTCTCAAGGAGCATTCCAACCAAAGGAAATGTTATGAGCAGTTTCAAAGGAGGGGATTAGGGTTCCAGGTATGAGCCTGCAGTTGGTGGTTGATGCAATGAGTGAAGTTAGAGCAACAAGGTTGTCACACAGAGGCTCTGATGATATAAGAAACTGGGAGTCATTCTCATTCTGTGAAAACAAAAAGGAGAATGAACTGATTTTTCAGAATGATGGCTGGGGAAGATGACCAGAGTGCAACATGGAGAAAAGTCAGAGAAAACTTAAAAGCCAGGGGTCTCGCAGGCTGTTACAGTAAGCAAAGCATGGGGAATGGAGCCTTTTTTAGGGCAGAGCAGAGCAATGAAAGGGTAGAGAAGCAGGACAAATCCAGAGATGAAACTGAATAGAAGGCAAGTTGGAAAGACCTGTTGGATGCAAGTTGCCAAGCTTTGGGCTTGGCAAGATGGCAATAAGGAATTTGGTCAAAGCGTATCTATTTTGGCATTGTGGTTAAAGGCAGGGTAAACTGATTAATTGGTTCAGCTGGTAAAGAATCTGCCTGCAATGTGGGAGACCTGGGTTTGATCCTTGGGTTGAGAAGATCCCCTGGAGAAGGGAAAGTCTACCCACTCTATTCTGGCCTGGAGAATTTCATGGACTGTATAGTCCGTGGGGTTGCAAAGTCAGACACGACTAAGTGACTTTCACTTTCATTTTCAAACTGATTAATTCGATTTCAAGTGTTCTCCTATATCCCTGAAGGCGGCTGGATACTAAGGGAATTCATCCACTGTAGGCTTTCGCTGGATCAGAGTGAGTGGGTGACAGACCGATTTCACAAGGGAAACATGGCAGAAATGAAGTGGTTTGACAAAATTCACATTTTCACATTCTCTATAAAGGAGAGAGCTCCCTTTGGACAGTTGCATAAAGAGAGAACCAGCAATCCCAGCTGCCAATACAGAGAGCACACAATTTTTTTCCCCTTTACAGACCCCCAAGGTGGCACTTTCTAAGGCTGTGTCTGGTTGTAATTTATATTTTGGGCTCTGGTTCAAGGCTTGGCCTGTGATGTGTAAGCTAGCCACTTGTGGCTGGAACAGCAGATGGTCGTTCCTCCCTCCCTTAAATGGCTCAGTCTGCCCTGAATCTTTAGGAGTGTAAATAATTTACTCTCTAGTCCACTGATCCCAGTTAATATTACTTCTCAAAATACCCCTGCCTGTGCTCTTATATTTACTTATACTTTTCTTGCCAAGGTCTTCTAAATATCCCTTCTGATATTTATTTTATGGGTAGAAATACTGGCCTGACCCAAACTCTGAAGTAAATTGTGAAAGATGGAAGCATCCTTAGTCAGCCCAGTGGGATTTTTAAGTACAACTGTCCCCCTCCCTTGGGGGGGACAGAAACAACCAGAAACAACCGTGTGAGATCCTGCTTTCCATCAAGGGTTTATTGGTTAATGAGGCCTGTGGCTGGTGTGGTTTTCCTGTGTTTAACTTTTGGAAGTCTCAGAGACAGTTGCTTGGAATAGAGAGCTGACAGAATTATTGCCCAGCAAGCCTGCCAGCCATAGCCCACAAGACTCCACCAACATCGATGAATTTTATGGCCAATTCAGTGAACAGTGTAAGTATTTGAAGAGGCACATGGAAGAGCTGTTGGCATTGATAGCTGTTGCTATCTGAAGAAGTCTGCAAGGCTTCTCATTAAGCCATCCTTTTTCTATCTCCTTTTATTCTAGGCTTTGTTGTTCTTCTTCACCTGCCTGACCAGGGACTCATGGGCAGCAACGACTTTAGGATGAGGTCGCTGGGGTGGAACCTTGGGACTTAGCTCTGCTTCGTTTACTTGTGACAGGACCCTTTCAATTAAGAACTGCAGTAACAGAACATGACCAAATTCCACTTTATCCTAGCATTCCAGCCCTTCAAGCTACTACCACTCTGTGTAAAGAGTGTAGACCTTGGAGATTTTGGACTCTCATATATTATCACATTTGAGACTCATATCACCTCTACAAGTTAACATATTAAATAACTGTCATTATGTAACAAATCATCCCAAAACCCAATGGCTTAAAACATTTCTCACCAGGCTGCAGGTTTCTTGGGCGTAGGCCAATATTAGTTGGGCTCGGTCATGACTCTCTGGCAAGCCCAGGAGTTACCTGGTTTAGGCTGGGAGTGGCTGTGTTTCACGTGTTCCTCATCCTCCTCCTAGAACCACAGGCTAACCTGAGCTTGTTATTTTCATAGTGAAGCAGAAAAGCAAGAATGGCTAGAAACAGTAATGCCTCTTGAGGCCTGGCCTCATGATTGGCTTACTGTTACTTCCACACTGTCCAATTTGCCAAAGCAAGTTCCATGATCAAACCCAGAGTCAATGGATGGGAGATGGCAGGGGCAAAGAATTAGGGGTCAATAATGAAATTTTTCACAGGTAGCTAGGGCATATATAACTGCTCTCATTTCATAGATGAGAAACCAGTGACCCAGAGAACTGAAATGATTTGCCCAAGGTCACATGGAAAATTCTAATCCTCTCTGTTTTTTAGCAAGCTAAATTCCATGATCCCATAACGTATGTGGCTAGGTAAAGGTCCAGGGTTCTTTTCTCATCGAGGAGAAATCCTTATGGCCTACTCCTTTTCTCTTCTCTCTTATGCCCCTCCTTCACAGTAATCACCATCTATTCTTCCATTCGGACCTGTTTGGGGGTGAAGGATGGATGAAGTTCCTCTATTGAAATACATAGACACAAATTCTCCCATCCCTGAAACAGACAAACCAATCTCTCCATGTTTAATAAAAATACTAAAAATTAATAAAAAAAAATATTAGATCTTTAAACTAAACATTCCATGTTAGTTGAACCAGAGTAACCTCAAACCTCAGTATACCATGGTTCTTTGAAGAATGGGAGGATTATAATTGTCTGAAATCTGTCAACATGGTTTTTACTGACTCTGAGCTTCACTTAGATGTTAACGGGTTCAGGCTAGCCCTTACCTGACTGCCTTTGTAGAGTTTTTGGTTGCCCTCAAATCATGACTCTGCTCCATCCTGCCCAATCTGGCCTGGGTAGAATTTTCATCTGAGCTGCTCAGAGCTAACCTAAAGAGATGTGAGCTGGTATCTTTGATACAGCCTGCAGGATTTTTTCAGGTGTGAGTCTCCATGGCAACCCTGTGGCTCTGGCTTCTGATACACTTGCCCTGCCAGCTATGGCTTCTGGCATACTAAAGGTAGAAGGTACCATCTGACAAATTCTCCTCCTCGGGGTTTCTGGCCAACATGCACTGGCAATGTGTTTGCCTTATGTGAACCTTCTAGACAGAGGTCTCCACGACTCCGGTCTCTGAAAGCCTCTTCCTTTTCCTTAGCATGGTTCTCTTTTTATCACTTTTTTTTTTTTTTTAATCTGCAGCCTAACTTCCACAGCTGGTTGATATGGCTGTCTGGCTATACCATTCAGTGAGGCTCCGTCTAATCTCTTTTGATTCTAAGGGCTAACGTGCTTTAGCCAGAGCAACAAGGCAGAGTCCTGATCTCTTTTCCCATACTTCCCTGGAAGACTGGAAGACAGATTACTTGCAGTAATTTCCGGAGGCAGAAGGGAAGTGAGTAGCCTCTAGAGTGGAAGCACCAAGGAGTGGTGGTTGTCCTTGAGCCTTCAGAGATGATGATAGCTAAACCCAGAGAGAAGTAAATAAGGACAAGTTTGTAAAAAAATAAAAAATGCTGCTACTCATAAGGAAATTTGGTACATATGCCCTTGTGGTCCTTGTTTATCTTGCTGGATCAGCGCTAGGGAGATAAAGAAGCAAAGAAGTCTGGTTAGGAGCATTGCCATAGATATATTTCGAATTAATTATTTTCTATTTATTGGCTGTGCTGAGTCTTCATTGCTGTGTGCAGGCTTTTCTCTAGTTGTGGTGGATGGGGGCTACTCTCTAGTTGCAGTATACAGGCTTCTCACTGTGGAGGCTTCTTTTGTTGTGGAGCATGGGCTCTAGGGTGCACGGGCTTCAGTAGTCCTGGTGTAGGGGCTTGGTTGCTCCGCAACATGCAGGATCTTAGTTCCCAAACCAGGGATCAAACCCATGTCTCCTGCATTGTCTAATGGATACTTAACCACTGGACCACCAGGGAAGTTCTGCCATGGATATTGTGCCTCCCTCTTTGGCACGGTCCACCATTGGAATATTAACAGGAAGCACGAGGCGGCTGGTGGGGTGGCATCACATGTTATGCTTCCTGACGGGCTTGTGTAATCGTTGACCACAGGCTATAATATTAGTAAGTGTGAGATCTTGAGCCAGATTGCTTGGGCTTGAATGTCTTCTGATGTGTGACATTTCGCGAGTTTCTTAATTCTTAGTTATCTCATCTATAGAATGGGCATAATGCAGCCTACTTCATATGGTTGTCATGAGGATTAAATCATGTTTCTAAAGCTCTTGGCACCATTATAAGCACTAAATAAATACTAACCATTGTTAACACTAGCTAATGCACATTTTGGGTGGGGGCATTTTCAAGAAGGAATTGAGTACAAGAGTACATTGAGACTGTGATATATCTCTTGAGTGCTTCTTTTTCTTTTTGGCCATGCCACACAGCTTGTGGGATTTTCGTTTCCTGACCAGGGATTAAACTCATGCCCTCAGTACTGAAAGCACAGAGTCCTAACCACTGGACCACCAGGGAACCCCCAAGTGTCCCTTTTTTAGTAAACTTTTAAATATAATAAAAGCTCCCATCACTAACATCTACTTAACCAATATGGTAGATTGAGTTGATGCTTTTCCTTTCTACTGAAATATATACTGACCCATGCTCAGAGCACAAAGAAAGATTATGGGCAGTAAGTCACCCTTCGGTCGACCCATACACTTCTGCTCCCATGTGTCCAGTTGATGCTTACCAAGTTGTTTTCATTATCAGCTGGCACTGTTCATGGAACATATTGCCCTATAGCCAGTGAATTAAATATCATTTCTGTCACATAAGGTCACAAATATATTTAGCTCAATCTGGAAAAAAGAAAAAGAATTAGTTGTTTTGTCATCAAACCTATTTTTGCCAGTTGTGCTTGCTAATATAATTAGATAACTTAATGTAAATTTATGAACTATGAATACAAAAGGAAGGCCACTATTTCCACGTGAATGAAGTTCAGTTCTTTGGAAACACTTGGTAAAAAAAAAAGTTACTTTTAAAAACCGCTCTATTGTTGGGGAAAAAAAAAAAAAAACCATGAAGTTGGAAAGCAAATGGGATAGATTAGGGATGTTGTTTATGCAAGAAAGAGTCAGAAATTTCAGCCAAAGGACCCACGCTCAGAAAAAGGACCTTGCTCACGTCACATCACCAGATGGCTGAATGAATATGCATTTGTGTGTTTTAGGTTGAAATAAAGTGCTTAAGGACCATAAGTATAATTTTATGTGATTCTTCACTCTAATCAATCAAGTACTTGTTTCACAAGAGAGTGTTATATATACAAGAGAGCTTCTACCGTATGGCCAATGTATTGTGTTAAGTAGAGCTTCCCGGGTTGCTCAGTGGTGAAAAATCCACCTGCCAGTGCAGGAGACAGGGTGTGATCCTTGGGTTGAGAAGATCCCCTGGAGAAGGAAATATCAAGGCACTCCAGTATTCTTGCCTAGAGAATCCCATGGACAGAGCCTGGCACACTGCATTCCATGGGGTTGCAAAAGAGTCAGACACGAAAGAGTCTAAACAACAATTGTGTTAACTAATTTATATGCTCTGGGCTTGAAAGAAAGCTCAGTAGAGTGCATTTACCAGCTTTATTGGTGCAAGTTTGTAGTAGGCAGAATAATGCCCCCCCCCAAAGATGTCTACATCCTAATCCCTGGAACACGTGAACATGCTATGTTATATGCCAGGGGGAAATGAAGCTTGTAGATGGTAGTAATGTTGCTCATCAGTTGACCTTGAGATGGGAAGATTATCCTGGATTCCCTGGGATGCAATCACAAAGGTCCTTACAAGTGGAAGGAGGGAGGCTGAAGGGAGAGTGTCAGAATGATATGAGGTAAGAAAGACTTGACCCAAGTTTCTGGCTTTAAAGATGGAAGGAAGGGGCCATAAACAAAGGAATGCAGGCAGCATCTAGAATCTAGAAAGGCAAAGGAATGGATTTTATCCCAGAGCCTCCAGAAAGGAATACCATTCTGCCAACACTGGTTTTAGCCCAGTGAGACATTTTCAAGACTTTTGACCCAGAATAATAAACTTGTGTTGATAAGCTACTAGGATTCTGGTAATTTGTTACAGCAGTAATAAGAAACTATTGTAGACATTGAGCCAAGTTGAAGACAAACAACAAATTATATCCCCGAACCATCACCATCACCACCACCACCACCCCTCCCTGTCCTGCAACTGTGCTTATAGGAAACCTAGTCCCTTCATAATTTCAAGTACCATAGACACAGAATTTATACTTAATATCTGGCTCTGGCCTTAGAAACACCATTTTTTTTTTTTTTAACACTTCAGAAATTTACATGTCATCCTTGCTTGGAGGCCATGCTAGTCTTAAATGTATCGTTCTGGGCTTTCCTGTGGCTCAGCAGTAAAGAATCTGCCTACAGTGTTGGAGATGAAGGAGACATGGGTTTGATCCCTGGGTTGGGAAGATCCCCTGGAGGAGGGCATGGCAACCCACTCCAGTATTCTCGCCCGGAGAATCTCATGGAGAGAAGAGCCCGGTGGGCTACAGTCCATGGGGTTGCAAAAAGTCGGACATGACTGAGCACATACTCATGCATGCTAAATGCTACAGCCTCCTTTGTAAAAATTATTTTTTAATTTATCTGGTGATGCTGGGTCTTCATTGAAGCATGCAGGATCTTCGTTGCAGCATGTGGGATCTAGTTCCCTGACTAGGGATTGAGCCCAGGTCCCCTGCATTTGGAATGAGGAGTCTTGGCCACCACATCACCAGGGAAGTCCCCACTAAGGCCTCTTTGATGCACAGCATAAATAAAGGATCTGTCTTTGTGGAGCTCTCAGGCTATTTTCATTATGTCTTCCCATTTCAAAACCTATGCTTAACAGGAAGGTGGTTCTCAACATCTTCCTGTTTCTTGACTGAGGAATACCTAGTTTTCTGTTCATTTGTAAAACAGAGTGTTTGGGCCATTACAAGCTCCACTCTTCCTCTAATCCTTTTTTTCAGATTGCTTTGGATTTGGAAGTCCAAGATCTCTTCTTTCACTCATTCACCCATCCTACAAAGTGACTTTCCAGTATTCTATTATTACAGTCTTCCAACATAAAAAATATCAGCAACAAAACAGTTATTTCCACCAAGGAAAGAGGATGACTCTTTCATGCTCCATCTTCCCACATGACCATGTCCATTGTGAGCTTTCCACTCCATTCAGGTGTTTTCCTCCATCCAAAATGGGGGACCTTATGAAGCCCAAGTCTCTCCTATAGATAAGGTCCAGCTCATGCCTCCTTTCAACAATTGCCTCCCCAGCCATAGCAGCTCACCTTTGCCTCCATAGTATGCAGTTCTGAGTCATGCCCTTGTGCCCCAAATCACTGGTCATTTTGTCCTCTATTACATTCGCATCTGTGTTTTATTGCCTTCCTTATTGGACACCCCTTCAGTGGTTTCCCACTATCCTAG
>SJYA01003475.1:869497-894741 GCA_006410615.1 Neotragus moschatus
AAACATTTTTTATTGAAGTATAGTTGATGTACAATGTTGTGCTAGTTTTGGGTGTATAGCAAAGGGGTTCAGCTATATATTCATATATATGTAAATGTATGTATATATGCACATATATGTATACATATATATTCTATTCCAGATTCTTTTTCATTACAGAATATTATAAGACATTGAATATAGTTCCCTGTGTTATACAGTAAATCCTTGTTATTTATCTATTTTATATATAATGGTGTGTATCTCATCCTCCTAATTTATCCCTCCCCCTTTTCCCTTTAACTCTCCTGCTTCTGTTAGGTCCTTACTGTTTCCATCCTTTATTGTGCCCATCTTTGCATAAAATGTTCCCTTGGTATCTCTAATTTTCTTGAAGAGATCTCTAGTCTTTCCCATTCTATTGTTTTCCTCCATTTCTTTGCATTATTCAATTAAGAAGGCTTTCTTATCTCTCTGCTCTTCTTTGGAACTCTGCATTCAGTTGGGTATATCTTTCCCTTTCTCCTTTGCCTTTTGCTTCTCTTCTTAATGACCAGATAACCAAGGTCTTAATCACCCAGATAACTGCAATGGTGGGGTCACTCATCTAGAGCCAGACATCCTGGAGTGTGAAGTCAAGTGGGATTTAGGAAGCATTACTAAGAACAAAGCTAGTGGAGATGGTGGAATTCCAGCTAAGCTACTTAAAACCCTAAAAATGATCCTGTTAAAGTGTTGCACTCAATATGCCTGCAAATTTGGAAAACTCAGCAGTGGCCACAGAACAGGAAAAGGTCAGTTTTCATTCCAGTCCCAAAGAAGGGCAATGCCAAAGAATATTCATTCAAACTACTGTACAACTGCACTCATTTCACATACCAGTAAGGTAATACTCAAAATCCTTCAAGCTAGGCTTCAACAATAAGTGAACCAAGAACTTCCACATGTACAAGCTGGATTTAGAAAAGGCAATGGAACCAGAGATCAAATCACCAACATCTATTGAATCATATAAAAAGCAAGGGAATTCCAGAAAAACCTCTACTTCTGCTTCATTGAGTACACTAAAGCCTTTGACTGTGTGGGTCACAACAAACTGTGGAAAATTCTTCAAGAGATGGGAATATCAGACTACCTGACCTGCCTCCTGAAAAACCTGTATGCAGGTCAAGAAACAACAGTTGTAACCAGACATGGAACAATGGACTAGTATGTCAATGCTGTATATTGTCATCCTGCTTGTTTAACTTNAGATGAGAATACCAGACCATCTGACCTGCCTCCTGAGAAATCCCTATGCAGCTCAAGAAGCAAGAGTTAGAACTGGACATGGAAAAACAGACTGGTTTCAAATCAGGAAAAGAGTACGTCAAGGCTGTATATTGTTACCTGGCTTATTTAACTTATATGCAAAGTACATCATGAGAAATGATGACAGGATGAAGCACAAGCTTGAATCAAGATTGCCAGGAGAAATATCAGTAGCCTCAGACATGCAGATGATACCACCCTTATGGCAGAAAGTGAAGAGGAGCTAAAGAGCCTCTTGAAGAAAGTGAAAGAGGAGAGTGAAAAAGTTGGCTTAAAGCTCAACACTCAGAAAACGAAGATCATGGCATCCAATCCCAATACTTCATGGCAAGTAGATGAGGAAAAAATGGAAACAGTGGCTGACTTTATTTTGGGGGGCTCCAAAATCACTGCAGATGGTGACTGCAGCTATGAAATTAAAAGACGCTTGCTCCTTGGAAGAAAAGCTATGACCAGCCTAAACCACATATTAAAAAGCAGAGACATCACTTTGTTGACAAATGTCCATCTTGCCAAACTAGTTTTCCCAGTAGTCATGTATGGATGGGAGAGTTGGACCATAAAGAAGGCTGGGTGCCAAAGAATTGATGAATTTGAATTATGGTGCCAGAGAAGACTCTTGAGACTCCCTTGGACTGCAAGGAGATCAAACCAGTCAATCCTAAAGGAAATCAGTCCTGAATTGGAAGGACTGATGCTGAAACTGAACCTCCAATACTTTGGCCACCTGATGTGAAGAGCTGACTCATTGGAAAAGACCATGATGCTGGGGAAAATTGAGGGCAGGAAGAGAAGGGGATGACAGAGTATGAAATGGTTGGACGGCATCACTGACTTAATGGACATGGGTTTGAGCATACCCTGGGAGACAGTGAAGGACGGGGAATCCTGGTGTGCTGCAGTCCATGGGGTCACAGAGAGTCAGACAAAACTTAGCAACTGAACAGCAGCAACAACCCCTTCCCCTTTGGAGTTGCCCTTTCTTTAGATTGTAGGCTACAGTCCACAGGTTCCAAAGAGTCGGACACGACTGAGCGACTTCACTTTTTCTTTCTTTTAGATTGTCTTTACAATCTAAATGATTCTTTAGATTGGCAATGTTAAATTATTTGAAAAGTGAGAATCACATTTGCTATTTATTAAGTAGCATAATGATTATAAATGAACAATCAGGAGAAGGGTATAATTGTGGTTAATGGCATTATCATTTAACTGCCAGGTGCTTCTGTTTCTTAACAAATATTCGGTGCCTCTGTGTAGAAGGTGTCTTTGTATCCTAAAGTTTCCCCTGCTATTGAACATTCCCACTAAACCACAAGTTGCATCAGAGAGATTATTCTCGTTCCTTTTTTTTTTCTTTAACACTTTGTTGTGTCTTGAAGATCCCATACTTGTTTTTGCAATTAGTTGCTTATGATCCTTTCAATTAGTTGTTTTTCAGTTCATTATAATCCTTATAATCCTCTCAGTAAAGCAAATTTCAGTGTGTCTGAAGCTTCTCAGCTCTTCTGAAGACACAAGTAAGAGAGGCCTGACCCCTCATTTCCACAGGAAGACACACCTTCAACTAGTAACTTGTAATTTTCTTTACAAGATTGGCTTGTGGTACTTCCCTGGTGGTCCAATGGTTAACACTTGGTGCTGCCAGTGCAGGGGACATGGGTTCAATCCCTGGTTGTGGAACTAAGACCCACACACTATGTGGTGCAGCCAAAGGATTAGAATATACCAAAAAAAAAAAAAAAAAGATTGGTTTGGCTTGGTTCCTGCCATACTGTGGGTCTAGGGGAAAACAGGCCAGACACTCAGGCTTTCTTGGCAGAGAAGAATGTCAGTGTCCTCTACAACAGTGCAAATGTGGGAAAGAGAAAGTTGTAAAACTCTGGGCCTTTTTCATTTATCTGGGCTTCCCTGGTGGTTCAGAGTTNAAAAAGATTGGTTTGGCTTGGTTCCTGCCATACTGTGGGTCTAGGGGAAAACAGGCCAGACACTCAGGCTTTCTTGGCAGAGAAGAATGTCAGTGTCCTCTACAACAGTGCAAATGTGGGAAAGAGAAAGTTGTAAAACTCTGGGCCTTTTTCATTTATCTGGGCTTCCCTGGTGGTTCAGAGTTTAAAGTGTCTGCCTGCAATGCGGGAGACCTGGGTTCGATCCCTGGGTCAGGAAGATCCCCTGGAGAAGGAAATGGCAACCCACTCCAGTATTCTTGCCTGGAGAATCCCATGGATGGAGGAGCCTGGTGGGCTACGGTCCACGGGGTCGCAAAGAGTCGGACACGACTGAGTGACTTCACTTTCACTTTTCACTTTCCTCTTTCAGTGAGACCCCATAGGTTACCCGTAATGAACGCTCTTCCAACTGTACCGCAGACTATCTCCTCTGAGATGTTGACTCCTAAGATTTTACTTCTCCCAGGGATATTTAGCCTCAAAGAAGTCCCTCCCGAAGAGTAAATGTAGTAGAAATCTATACTCAAAAGACGGAAGTCTGACTGCCAACATTACCTCCTTCAGCTTTTGCCAGATGATTCTTCTTTCTCATCTTGCTGTCACCACCAGCCTCATCTTCACCTGGAATCAGATACCTTCCAATCACTAAAGAGGGAGGTGATCTCACATGCTTTAGACTTGTCTGGTGACTCAGATGGTAAAGAGTCTGCCTGCAACATGGGAGACCCAGGTTTGATCCCTGGGTCAGGAAAATCCCCTGGAGAAGGGCATGGCAACCCACTCCAGTGTTCTTGCCTAGAGAATTCCACAGACAGAGGAGCCTGGTGGGCCTCAGTCCATGAGTTTGCAAAGAGTCAGACACGACTGAGCAAATAATACATCTCAACACACACCAGGATCCACCCATTTTACTCAGATCATTGACTCCTTGCACATTACTCAAGGCCTGATATCAGAGCTTTTCCTGTGGAATTCACATAGAGAACAAAACCTGTATAATGGTGAGCTTTCCAATTATAATTTATAAAACCCTGACATTTGTCTCCATGTTACTGATGGAATTTGAATGAAGCAGGTCCCCTGTTGTAAAGGTCTGGGGTTAAGGTTATCACAATCTCTACTTCTACTCCCCTTACCTCCTTAGAGTGTGAGTTACTCTTAGCCTCAAACCATTCAACCCTGAGATATCTGCAGAGTCCACATCTTCGCTCCTATAGCAAATCATAGTTGGGGAAGAATGCTTTGTTAGCTTAGGACCTCTGTAAAGCAGACTCCAATATGACATTAGAAATTCTCCAGGTTGGGCTTCCCAGGTGGCGTAGTGGTTAAGAATCCACCTGCCAAGGCAGGAGACGTAAGACATGTGTCTTCAATCAATCCCTGGGATGGGAAGATCCCCTGGAGAAGGAAACAGCAACCTACTCAAGTATTTTTGCCTGGAAAATTCCATGCATGAGGAGCCTGGTGGGTTACAGTCCATGGGTTTGCAAAGAGTCAGACACAACTGAGCGACTGAGCACGCACATGTGCAAGAGGTTTATTGACTTGAGTGCCCGTGAGGCAAAAAGGAAAGGGACCCAAAGAAAATAGGGGCTGCCAGACCACAGTGCAGGGCTGACCCTTGTGAAAGAGAGGGAAGGAAAGAGGATTGGACCAGTAGAATCTCAGATTACAGGACAGTCCTGAGAGTGTTTCAGCCAAGTCAATAAGGAGTTTTCAAGCCAAAGCTGCCCGTCGGAGAGGAGTCCTCTGTCTCACAGGAAGTGTGTGCTCAAAGAGTTGTGTCTGACTCTTTGTGACTCTATGAACTGTAATCTGCCAGGCTTCTCTGTCCATGAAAGCTTCCAGGCAAGGATACTGGAGTGGGTTGCCATTTCCTCCTCCATTTCCCAGCCCAAGGATCAGACCTGCATCTCTTGTGTCTCCTTCATTGGCAGGCAGATTCTTTACCACTGTGTCACCTGGGAAGCCCCTCTCACAGGAAGGGGCCCACCTTAGTATTCTTGCCATGCTCAGCCACTGTCTTGGAACTTCCTGATGGAAGCATGACCTTGGCTCAAATGTGGTGATGGATTTAGAGATCAGCAGCTACAGCCATCTGTCCATTATGCTCCCCAAAGCAAGAGACCTTAGTGGCACATTTTCACAGCTGCCACAAAAACCAATAATCACTGGGTTTGGTTCATTGGAAAATCTTCATCTCCAGCTGCTACTATGACCTAAACCATTGTGAGTAAAGATCATTTCACCCGTGTCAGTGGCTCACAGGAGTTTTTGAATCAATCATCTCTTGCCTCAAAAGCTGGTCAGTTCCCCGGCACCATCACTAAAATCTATTAATCCTTTTTTTGGTCATATGTGCAAAAAGTCGAAAGCATCGGTTTCTTCCCTGGGCCCACTTCTGTCATTCCCAGTGCTCAAGAGATAGCCACCCTCATTGTCCTTTGCGACCCCAAGCTGCTCTGCTTTCTTCCTCTTGTCCTCTGTTTCCATAATCCATCCATAATCGGGCTCCTTCCCTTCTGCTGTCACACATGTCCAGGCTTCTCCAATCTTGTATCAACCTTCACTCTACCACAGTTTGCCATCCACATTACTTTCCCATCATCCTACACTTGTTGCCATTGGTTCACGCTAGTGCATTACAGTGTCATGCACACTCCAGTGTGAGTTTGCATGTCAGAGTTACCTGCACAGCTTGTTAAAACACAGATTATTGAACCTCCCTCCCAGAGATTCTGAGTCAGGAAGTCTGGAGTGGGGATCTGATCATTTGAGTTTCTAGCAAGTTCTCAAGGGATGTGGATGCTACTGGTCCAGGAACCACACTTTGAGAAGCGCTGATATAGACTGTGGCTTCTGCATCCAATCCGCCTGATTCAAATCCTGGCTCTGACTCTTAAGTTGTGTAGCGTTAGGCAAGCTCATAGTCCCTCAGTTTCCTCGTTTGTAAAATGGATATAATAATAATAATGCCTACCTCATAAGGTTGTTGTAGAGATTATGTGATTTCATATATATAATTCTTAGTACATTAGCACATGCCTGGCACATGATAAATGCTATAAGTTGTTAGTTATTGTTTAAGTAAGTGTTAGTCGCTCAATCGTACCTGACTCTTTGTGACCCCATGGACTGCAGCCCGCCAGGCTCCTCTGTCCATGAGATTTTCCAGGCAAGGATACTGGAGTGGGTTGCCATTTCCTTCTCCAGGGGATCTTCCCAACCCAGGGATCAAACCCAGGTCTCCTGCACTACAGGCAGATTCTTTACCGACTGAGCTACAAGGGAAGCCCTATTATTGTTTAATTGGCCCAAAATGCTCGAACCAGTAAGACTGATCTAGCCCATCCCTCACTAAATCCAAGTTTGCATAATACCTTTATTTTTGCTGTATGTAGTGTTTATTATTTAACTAAATGTTGTTCTTTAGGCTGGTTCATGATTTTACCTGGCTAAATTTATTTTAAAATGAAACTAAAAATGGAAAACCAATGTTTTCCAAATTTAGGATAGAATATATGCTTAATCATTAGAATAAAATAAACATATCTATGTACCACCTTAAGCCACCAGCAGTTTGGAGATCCCTCTTTGAAAGAAGACTGATGTCACTTGTAAGCCTTCTTTTCAAATATGGGAACTGATGGTAAAGCTGAGACCAAGTCTCCTAAGTCCTTGGCTAGGATACTGTCATTACTACCTCTTAGCAGAAATGCCCCACTATCCTCTCCTCCTGCCTTAGGATGACTTTATAGCAACTGTCTCTTTAATACTTTCTATCAAGGTTTTGTCATTTAACCTGATTTTATAGGTCTGTGGCAGCATCTGTTGTTATATCATAGGGATTTTGGCTGTGGTTGATTGTTGTCCTAAGAGCTTAGAGTTGGAAGAGAAGCCTAATATGCTGGCTGCCAGATAATTAGGAGGAAGTGTGAAAAATGAACATGGGCAAGAAAAAGAGTCAGGGCTTTTTAACGGGGCGAGATTGGCAGAGCAGTGACAAGAGAGAACTAACAGAACAGATTCAGGGCACATACAGAACTTGGATCTTAACAAAGTTCGATGATAGAGGAGCAAAGGGCAAGTAAGAGAAGAGGCTCCGAATGCTGTGTTGTTTGGTAGGCCATAGGCTGGCACGGGAGAAATCTATTTATGGGTGAGTCTCTTTACTGAACCATCAGTCTTGAGCCTTCCCTGGTGGCACAGTGATTAAGACTCTGCACTTCCACTGCAAGGGGCATGGGTTCGATCCCTGGTTAGAGAATAAGATCCCACATGACATGCAGTGTGGCCAAAAAAAACCTGTATCGAACCATCAGTCCTTTCTCAAGTTCTTTCCATCTCCAAGGGCATCCTAGGCCTCACTTTGTGAAATGCTGTTTTACATTTTTGTGTGGAGCACTAACACAGACTTTTCTAGGTAACATAGACCCTCTCCTTGAGCCAATTCAAATAGCAGGCCATCAGAGCTGAGCTTTGCGTACAGTTCTCTTGAGGAAGTAGGCCTCCACCATTCTGAGGCTCCCTTCCTTTTTCTTCTTCCCTGTGAAGCTCAAAGTGGCTTGGGCAATCAGCAGAACCAACAGTGGGGGTTTTTTGTAAGTGCTCTCAAGAGGGATAGAGCCTTCTTAAGCCATCCGATTTTTGGAAAGCTTCCGTGGCAGATCTAGGGGAAGGTTTATACAAAACTTGGTCAGGGTTTGCTTTTTTTCCTGATGCACCATTTTCCATTGTTGCTCTTTCATCACTGGAGTTAAGAAGTTCAGGATTTGCCTGGATAAGGTAAAGTAAACAGAATCTCCAAGCTTGACTTCCCATCTCCCCATCCACTACCATCTTTCCACCTCAGTCCCATGATCCTAGTATAGTCTCATCTCTGATTCCTCTTCCAATCAACTCAGTTCCCCAAGACAAGCAAAACTCATACAGGTAGCTACATGCAGAGTACCCACAGGTGTTACCATATCAATTTTTCTTTTTTATCAGACCTTCTTTTAAGAAATACTTGTATTTCTTTAACATGTCAGAATAACTTGGGTTTTTTTAACTTTTTATTTTACATTGGAGCACAGCTGATGAGGGCTTCCCTGCTGGCTCAGATGGTAAAGAATCTGCCTGCAATGCAGGAAACCTGGGTTTGATCCCTGGGTTAGGAAGATCCCCTGGAGAAGGGCATGGCAACCCACTCCAGTATTCTTGCCTGGGAAATCCCATGGACAGAGGAGCCTGGTGGGCTACAGTCCATGGAGTTGCAAAGGGTCAGACATGACTGAGCAACTAACACTTTCGGTTTTTCATTTCATAACCGATTAGCAATGTTGTGATAGTTTCAGGTGGACAGCAAAGCAACATACATGTATCCATTCTCCCCCGAATTCCCCTCCCATCCAGGCTTCCACATAACATTGAGCAAGATGTAGAGAAGTGTGTGAGCTGTGTAAACTGGACATTCCAGCCTCAAATCAATGGGTATTTAACATGAACAGTTGATTGATCTCACCTTTTTTCTTCCCTATGCAGGAATTAATTATTTCCGTTGCGTGTTAGCAAACTGAAGTGTCACATTCTTTGGGACTTGGAATGTGTTCATTCAAACCAAATGACAAAAGGCCCCTGATATCAACCACAACTGTCTAGGAGGATTTTTGTTGAATTCCTACTGCATCCATCTTAGGGTAGAAAATGATCGAGTAAAAATCATTTCCCTTAAATGAGATATGCGCACTAAAGTGCTCACTAAAATCTTAACAGGCCAGAATCTGCTATCTGGGATATTTGTGGTATTCCTCGTTTAGGAAGAATCACATATAAATTAAAATGACCTGAGAAGTCAGGGATATAACCCAGAAAAGAAAGGCGCCTCCAGGTAGTATCCTGGGACCCCTGCTCATTTAGTCTGTGTCCTATACCTCCAAAAAAATAGTCTCAAACAATGGAAAATGATCTACTGGAGAATAACTCAGAAGCCACTGAGTCTTCAAATAGCAAGGAAAGATTTTCCATCATCTCCAAGTGACTCTGTCTTATGAGATAGGAAGGTTGCCTCTGACAATCAAGAGAGATTTGCATCAATAAGGGTTTTCCCCTTAGGCCTCAATGAACCTTACAATTCTGTAAATTTGCACAGTGCATACTCTAAGAGTCCTCATTACATAAAAGATTTACTGTAAGCTCTAATAAATGCATTAATAAATTAATGAGTTCTCTAGAAAATGGGGCCCACAGAACTCACAAATCCTAGAATAAAATTTCCAAGGGCTGAGGAAGGGCTTGTGAATCATACAAGGACTTCTCCAACTTAGGAAAGAAGTAAGGATTCTAGTTCTGTTCTAGCCTAACCTGGACTTCACAGAAATAGATGCATTCTCTCTCTTTCTCTTTTTTTTTAATAATGTAATTTCTCTTTGTTTTGAAAATTTTAAAGAAACACAGAAAACTATGAACATGTAAAGCCACAATCCAGAAATAACAAGTGTTAATATTTTGTCATATATGCTTTGCACTTTTTGAAATAAATTTAAATCTGTAAGTATTTGTAGTAACAGTTACAGTGTATACATATATATGGAATCTAATTTAATCCATAAGCATAAGCTAGACCCACACAGGGCATTCCCTATTTTTACTTGGGCTTCCCTGGTGGCTCAGCGGTAAAGAATCCACCTGCCAATGGAGGAGATGTGGGTTTGATCCCCTGGGTTGAGAAGATCCCCTGGAGAAAGAAATGACAACCCACTCCAGTATTTTTGCCTGGGAAATCCCATGGACAGAGGAGCTTTGCAGGCTAGATTTCATGGGGTCGAAAGAGAGTCAAACATGACTTAGTGACTAAACGACAATGACAACGGTTTTCACTTGGTTCCTGGGCTGTGTAAAATCATTCAGTGGTCTCAGTACCTATGACGTGGTCCAGGGCTCTCATTTCAGCAAATATTTCGTGGCCATGGGGCTAGGTTCTAGGGAAATGAATATGAATAATACACGGACTCTGCCCTCAAGCACCTCATTACCTGGCGGCAGAAGAGACCAAGAGATTAACAATCACAATTCAGAGGAGTAAATGTTATTACAGAGGCATAAACACAATGCAAAGCGAGTACTTTTTGTTATTTACCAGATAGTAGATATGGCTATAAGGATGATTATTTCCTTCGCTTATGTGATCACTTTGTTACCATGGGTTAAGATCAGATTTATTTGAACTAGAACAAAGAGAAAAGAACATAATTAGTTCACTCCTGTACACTATAAGGATTTATGTTGACCAGTATAAAAACTTTCAAAAATGTTTTTGCATGCCAATTCATGTTTGGACCTTTATTTTCTTCCCTGATGACTCAGACGGTAAAGAATCTGCCTAAGATGCAGGAGACCAGGTTTGATTCCTGGGTTGGGAAGATCCCCTGGAGAAGAGAATGGCAACCCACTCCAGTATCCTTGCCTGAAGAATTCCATGGACAGAGGAGCCTGGCGGGCTACCGTCCATGGGTTGCAATGAGTGGGACACAGCTGAGCGACTAATAGTTATATACCTACATTACTTAGTATATAACACAACATTACTTTTGTATCTCCAGCTCCCTTCTATGATGTCAACTACATGAGGGCAGGGATTTTTGCCTGTTGTATCTGCAGAGCCTAGAACTGAGCCAGTAAATGTGTCATAGATATTGGTTGAAGAGATGAGTAAATTAAATATAGATAATTAAAAATGACAAGTGCGATGAAAACAAATTAATGTGTGTGGTTAGAGGCTATAATAAGGGGATCTGATGTAGATCCGGGCATTGTGATGGATCTTTCTGAACTAGAGACATTTGAACAGAGACATGAAGAGTTAGCCAACACAAGACTGTTACCCTTCAAACAACAAACAACTCCTATTTGGCATCCAAAAACCCCTGGTCACCTGAAGATGTTTGGGTTTTAAGTGACTCACAGTTGTAGGTTACTCAGCTGGCATGTTAAGGAATGGGTTTGAAGTAGCCATTTGTGGGCAGGGGCACTGGTTGATTATCTCAGTCTCCCAGTTCTACCTAAGTCAATGGGTTGAAAACCAAGGCAACAAGAGTTCATAGTCAAGTTTCCCTCCTGCCTCAGTCCCCGTGTGGGATTCTGGATAGACTTAGCTCCATCAATTCAGCCTCTTGGAATTTCTCTGTGACCTCTTTGGAGCTGGCACCACTGCTCAGGATGCTCTTCTTCCGTGGTTGCCTTGGCAAGACACAGGTCTGCCATCTGGAGTCAGAAAAACCTCCTGCCAGCCACTGAACTGTTCGGCCTGGGCCCCGGACAATGAGAATCCGGCAATAGCCAATTCCTTGTCTGCAATTTGCTGATTATCACACCCCAGGGTGTGGGATTGTACAGCCAGGACCGCTTTGCTCTGCCTCTCATCAAAGCAGAATGAACACAGATCCTGACAGGTCAAATCTTCCCCCAGACCTCAGAGGTTGCTGTACAAAGGACCAGGCTTAATCTCTGGCCAAGTGTATAATTCATTTATCTGCACGGTCATGAATTCTGGGCTCTCAGGGCAGGAAGCGTGGGGCATTGTGACTGGTTCTACAGGCCCAGGGAGTCACTTAAGCCCTGATTGTATTGTGGAGGGAGGGATTTTGGAGACAAAGGCCTCTGTCCTCCAGAGATTGAGCAGACTGGAAGGGGAGCCCACGCACACAAAGGAATGGCACTGTAGGGAGAGGTTGACAGCCTTGTCATCAGTGCCCGCGAACTTCTCTAGATCATGTAAGTGATGACAAGGGGGCTGGAATTAATTATTTCATAGACTTTAGCCAAGAAGAATTGAGATAGGTAAAGAGTTCATCTCAGGATGTTTGCCCACTGCACATCCGCCACTTTGTAGTGGAGGGCTATTTTTTTCATTTGTCCACTTCTCAGGGAGTTGTTGGGGGTCTTTCTGGCCTCCAGCTGTCACAGCTCCTTTACCACCACCCCCAAAGACTTGAAGCAAAAGGCAGTACTCTATAGGGAGCAGATACTTTAAAGCTAATTGGAAATTGTTTGGAAATTTACAGTTTCCTGGCTTGGCCAGCTGGCGCTCTCTTAGATCCTCTGGACTTCCTGCTGAACAGAGATGGGAATGGGATAACATTCTGTACTCCTGGAGTTTCATTCACCCAGTTCCACAGCCTGGGGGTAGTTGACCCATTGCAATGAACATGGCCTCAAATGTAGAGTTATTTGGATTTGAAGTATTGATACTTCAAGTGTCATGTTTTGCATGTCACCACAACCTACATTGAACTGTGCAGCGGAGGGCATTTTAATCATGAACTGTATGTAATACACATACTGCAGGCTCCAGAAAGGGAAGGGGTGGAGCGTCATGGAAGGCAGAAAGCACTGCAGAGAAAGGCAAAGAACAGGACTCTAGTGCCTACTGTGACCTTGTGTGCTTTGCCTCTTTGTGCGGTAAAAAATCCTGATGCCCTAATTTTTACTTTTTGCCCTATTCATTTGTGGGGTGTGAGGTGAAGGACATGATGAAATACCAAGACTAGCTCTCCCTAACCAATGCTGTTAGTACCTACCCTGACAATCCCTCACCTCTCCATTGAAGGGTCTCTAAGTGCAGCCATTTTCTGAGATGGAATCAGGCATTAAATACATTATCAGTCATTAATACTTTTCCCCTCAAATGCATTTATCAAATTAGTCTCAAGAGAAAATTGGGACCCCCTGGCGATATGGACTGAAAGTATAAAGCTCTCTAGGGTGACTGGAGAGGATTTTGTTTGCTTGGGCTTTTTTCCCTTTGATAGCTGGTTCCTAGACCAGCATCAGGAAGCACTAAAGATGCCCTGCTTTGCTTGAGTTCACTTATCTGCTAACCAATAGCTTTATCACTGGTAAAATCATCCGAGGACTCTATATCCCAGTGCATCTCAAGCAGTTTGTTACTCTTTTCAGGAAATCTGTACTAAGCACTCGTTCTAGCACTGTGCTAGCTCATGGAGCAAGGGTCCTGAACCTCCAGGCCACAGACCTGTACCTCCTGTCAGATCAGAGGTGGCATTAGATTAGAAACAAAGTGTACAATAAGTGTAACACACTTGAATCATCCGGAAACCATCCTCTGCCCCCTGGGTCTGTGGAACAGTTGTCTGCCACAAAACTGGTCCCTGGTGACACAAAGGTTGGGGACACTGCGACAGTATGGAAAATATTTCCATAGTCTTCCTTTAATGAGCTTGCTTTCTGACTGTTGCAGATAAGTCAAGAAAATCTGCAATGTATACATTTAAGAACCATGTACTAAGTGACATAGTTAGTGCTCCAGATAGAGTTTTGCAGTGATGTAGCAGATGGATTAGTCAGGAGGTTAATCTCAAGAAGGATGACTCACCTCCTTCTTGATGGAGGTGAGACTTTTCCTGGGCCCGGAAGAAATGTATATAATTTTAATATGAAGAGAAGAAGGAAGAGGGCCATCTGTGCGAAGAGAATTACATGAATCAAGGACCAGAGGTGGGGGTGAGCTTATCATTGCATGTGGAGGGGTTTTGTGAAAGAGATAAGGGTAGTAAAAACAGCTTCAGACCAGAGAGCAAAGAGCAGAGGACTCGTGATTTGATCCTTTACAGCAATATCTTCAAAACCTTTTTGATCATACATTCCTCTCAGAGAAATACCTTAACATATCCCTAACGTATATATCCATGTACATGCATGCTAAGTTACTTCATCAGTGCCCGACTCTTTGCGACCCTATGGACTGTAGCCCGCCAGGCTCCTCTGTCCACGGTGATTCTCAGGTAAGAATACTGGAGTGGGTTGCCATTTCCTTCTCCAGGGGATCTTCAGAGATTGAACCTACATCTCCTGCATTAGCAGGAGAGCCACCGCTGAGCCAGCTGGGAAGCCCCACATGAATGCACTAGTTCTTTACAAAGCATAAAGAAAATTATAGAGGAGGATGTAATAGAATTTTAAAAGTTCTAATGTTTCCTTTTCATACCCCCAAAGAATCATCTTGTGTTCCCCCTGGGGTGCCAGTGGATACCACTCTGGATACCACTGCCTTAGAGCATCAGTTAAACGTTTTGGGACCACAGAGCCCTTTAAGACTAGGATAAAAGCTACATATCTTCTTTCCTCAGAAATCCATGTACAGATGCTTAAGCTTTTTCTGCAGTTAATTTCAAGAAGGGTAGGGCAGGTGCTGGGCACTCTGAAGCCCATTCTTAGACCCCAGTTTAAGAACCCCTTTCATGGGTGGAGAAAGGTGTTGAAGACTTTTGAGTAGTATAACAACAGCCTGCAGACTTTAATCTTGTCACTGAATTTGGTCATGATGCCTAAGGTGAGGGCATCCTTGGTGGCTCAACAGTAAAGAATCCAGCCACATTGCAGGAGATATAAGAGACTCGAGTTCAATCCCTGGGTTGGGAAGATCCCCTGGAGGATGGCATGGCAACCCATTCCAGTATTCTGGCCTGGAGGATCCCATGGACAGAGGAGCCTGGCAGCCTACAATCCACGGGGTGGCGTAGCGTCAGACACGACTGAAATGACTTAGCATGCTCGCAGGCACACTTAAGATGAATTAGCAGCAGCCAGGATGGCGTGGATGGAAGGCAGATGGTATTAAGAGAAGCAGGGGGCAATTTGAGAGGCTATTTCAAAACCGTAGGCCTAGGGTACGAATATAATGACAAAGGAAAAGAGAACAGACTCAAATGACATTTCAGAGGAGCATGGGCAAGTCTCAGTGATCGATAGCTGATGAAGGGGAGTTAGGGGAATCAGTGGCAACTCTGAGGCCTCAGGTTAGGGGCAGTAGAAGAAGGGCAGTGATGCTTGGAAACTGTAACCTGGCTCAGATGACAGCCCAGCACAGATTAGGGAGGAGGGAGAATGGGAGTAGAGCAGCTATGAGAACACAGACAGAATAACAGCCCTAAGCATTTTATAGCAGGCACTGCCCCAAGCTTCTGAGGTGGCACTAGCGGTGAGGAATCCACCCGCCAAGGCAAGAGACTCAGGACACCTGGGTGCCATCCCTGGGTCGGGAAGATCTCGTGAAGAAAGAAATGGCAATCCATTCAAGTATTCCTGCCTGGAAAACCCCATGGACAGAGGATCCTGGCAATCTACAGTCCCTGGGGTTGTAAAGATCAGACACGACTGGGCACATGCACAAAGCACGTTCTAAGCACTTTACACATGTTGACTCAGTTAATCTTTATGACAGCCTCCATACTATCTTCATTCCATATTATAGGTAGCAAACTGAAATCAAGCAGCTGGCCCCAAAGTCACACAGCTAGCGGGTATCAATTAGGATACAAACTCCAGCACTCTCCAGAATCTCTCCCCCTGAGCACTAGTCCATGTGGCCTCTCAAGAGTGAGGGTTGGGGAGTAAGTGATGGGAAAGTTCACAAGGGAGAGGAGAAGAGGAAAGGACTGACACACACCGAGTGCCCCCATGGATCAGACATTGTGCCAGTGCTCCAATAACAATTAAACAGCAGCAACAGCAGCATAGCAAATACCACCAAGAGCTTTCAACATGCAAGGCACTGCGCCAAACACTTTATGGAACATAGTGAATATGTAAGTTTGAAAATCACTCAGCACCCATATTTAAAATGGATACCCAACAAGGATCTATTGAACAGCACAGGGAACTCTGCTCAATGTTATGTGGCAGCCTGGATGGGAGGAGAGTTTGGGCAGGAAATGGATACATGTATATGCATGGCTGAGTCATTTTGCTCTTCACCTGAAACTATCAAAACATTGTTAATGAGCTATACCTCAATACACAGTAAAAAGTTAAAGTTAGGCAAAAGATTCAAAAAAAAAATCACTCAGCACCCAAATGCCTTTTCTAGCTGGAAAGAATTCCCCATTGCATGAGTCTTGTTGTAGAGCAAGGCTTTACCCCTTACTGTTGAAGCTGAAGGAGACCAGATACTTTCTTTACCTGTTCTGGGTAGCTAGGAGATAGCAGATGGGCACAAGACTTATGCCAGGCAAATAGGCTTCTTTTCCTGCAACTTTTAGTCTGGAGCAACTGAAGCTAAGATGAAGAGACAGAATTTACCCACAATGGTAGTCCGTGGCTGTGGCTATGGTACCTTGATCAGACTGTTCCTGCTACTGAGGTTCCAAAGTCTTGTCCACCCTTCCATCTATCCCAGAAGTCTCTATATCACAGATTGGCAAACTAAAAATCTGGCCCATTACCTTTTTTTTTTTTTCCAAATAAAGTTTTACTGGCACATGTATTTACTTGCTGCTTTGGCCGCTCTGGGGCTTCAGTGGCAGGGTTGAAGGGTTGCAACGCCATACAGCCCATAAAGCCTAAATTATTTACTACCTGGCCCTTTACAGAAAATTTGCCACCTCCTACTTTGCATGTTTCCAGTAAATCACCTCCCTCCCCGACCCCCATCCCACTTTTCTTTTTTTTTTGCTTAGTAAACACAAACTTGACTTCTACTGCTCGTAGCCAAGAACTTGAACTGTTTCAAATGGATTATCTCGAATCTAATCCTCGCAATAACCCAGACAAGTAGGTTCTATCATTAACCTCAATTAAAAGAGAAGTAAGACACTGGGAGGTTATCTGCCCGGGATCACACAGATAATAGGTGCTAGGAAGAAGGCGATGGCACCTCACTCCTGGAAAATCCCGTGGACAGAGGAGCCTGGTGGGCTGCAGCCCATGGGGTCACTAAGAGTAGGACACAACTAAGCGACTTCACTTTCACATTTCACTTTCATGCTTTGGAGAAGGAAACGGCAACCCACTCCAGTGCTCTTGCCTGGAGAATCCCAGGGATGGGGGAGCCCGGTGGGCTGCTGTCTATGGGGTCGCACAGAGTCGGACACGACTGAAGCGACTTAGCAGCAGCAGCAGCAGGAAGTGACACAGCTGAAATTCCAGCCCAGTTCTACCTGACTCAATCATACATGAAAGAAATGAAAACGGAGATGAAACAGTTAGCAGTCCCAGACCTCTTTTGAGATAGCAAACGAAGGAAAATTCTTTCCCCACGTTGTTCAGAAGCACCAAAGTGATTAGCACCATGGAAACAGAGAGGAGCGACGAATAGTGATAGCAGCAGCTTGGGTTTGACATGTTTATCTCCCTCTTGGCTGATTCTATGCAGTCTATTAAAATGTTGGTTTGAGTCTCTGTTGAAAGATTACACTGACCTCTCAGTGCTAACATCTTCAGCCAGCCCTTTGCTTGCTGAGCAATGTAGAATACATTTGAGTTGCAGCCCAGAACTTTGCTAATCTGTGGAGTTTGAATTCCCTCTTCAGGTCACTGCGACCAATGCTGGGTCCAGGTGACAGGAGTCGGGGTGCCGTTTGCTAAAATCTTTGCCTTTTGAGGACAGAGTGTGTTGGGCTGCACCCCACAGGCCTGTAAGCCTTATAGCTTTCCAGCCTCAAGACCAAAGAAGAGCCTGGAGACAGCGACAGAAATGTCAATGGTTTGTTGGGTAAGGGACCTTACACGTCCTCAGCAAAAGGGCCTGGAGTGACACGCCCTCTGTGGAAGGCAAGCAAGACATAGCAATCATCTTTGCTCCTGGGGGAGAAGTCAGCTACCGTTTATAGGGGGAGTTATGTCAGACTGGCTTCCCAGGTGGGGCAGTGGTAAAGAATCTGCCTGCCAATACAGGAGACACAAGAGACATGGATATGATCCCTGGGTCAGGAAAATCCTCTGGAGTAGGAAATAGCAACCCACTCCAGTATTCTTGCCTGGAAAATTCCATGGACAGAGGAGCCTGGAGGTCTACAGAGTCAGACACAACTGAGCATGCGTGCATGTATATCAGGTTGGCTTATCAGTTACCAGGGAAATCAGCAGCCGGGGCACAGCCCCAGGTTAACAACCATCACAACGTTGTTATGTTTCCCTTTAAAAAAAATAGAAGGTGGAGCCTTTTGAGCCAAAGAATTAGAACGATCACTAGCTAGGCAGGGGGCAAGCATGTTCCTGTGAGTAGAGTGTGGGTGAGGCAGGAACTGGTCGAGCAGGGGATGTACAGAGAGCAAGAGAACAGCCATCTTGAGTGGTCTGACCATATGGGTGCAAGGCTTACTCACTAATACCATCTACATATTGAAATATATAGCTGGTGCCCTCTTTTGAGATGGCTTATGTGCAGATGACCACAAAAGCTAATTTAACAGACAGCCCTCTGTCTTCTCTGTTTGACTAGGGCAGATGGTAACTTTCACCCTGAGCTCAGCAGTCTGGAGCGTTTTGCTTTGCTAAATGCAGAAGACAATGGCCAGTAAGCCACAGCTTTTCGGGGTTGGGTGGGAGAAGGTTCTGGTATTTACAGCTTTTTATTCTCATCCACTGGGCCTGGAGTTCCTTCTGTGGGGCTCCTGTGAATGCTTACAATAACAGGATGTTCCCTTTGCTCAGTATACCATTTAATTAAGCTAATTAATGGCAAGGAAACATCTCACAGCAGTGAGCCTTCTGTTCAAAGTCTGGAGGTAGGGAAGAGCAAAATGCAGACTGGTGAAGGTTTCTTGGACCGAAGCTTTTGGAGTGTTATTGGACTGACCTGTTCATGTATGCACATGGGCACACACACACACGCACACGTGTGGGCACACCCTGCAAATAATCTTTTAAGCTAGTTGGGAAAGTTTGTGAGTTTCTTTATTGTCTTGTCACATGTACCTGATGGAGTGATTTTACCCCCTGCAAGCTTCTCTGTCTGATCATTTAAAGAAGAAAACCCTACTTCCAAGTAGGTTGGGAGAAAATTTGTGAGGGTCTTGTATTTTGTAGCATGTTATGGCCACCAGGAATATCTTTTTCTTTAACTCTGCTAACGTGCCCAAAGGGACACCCCAAATGATGTCTAAACAGAAAACAGATGTCTTTTTGCTGTGAGTCAAAACCCAACTCCATGGACATCTGAGCTGGCTCTTTTTTGGATGGGTGCTTGGAGTGAACAAGCAAAAGACTGAATCCAGGGAAGCCATTAGGAACTTTCATTATTATTTGATGATCTGTGTGTTGGAAAGGAGTGTTGGTTAGTGGAGTTGAATCAGCCTGCAGTTTACTCATCCCAAGCACTTCAGCAAACACATTTTTGTGAACTAATCACCATGGTCTGATCATAGTCACCTAGTACCAAATCCTTCTTCAAAGCACTTCCCCACTAGCGCAAGATTCTCATTAAACCCTCAGAACAATCCAGGGCAAGTTACATGTTTATGGACTGCCCTGTAGATCAGTTGGTCAACAGCTGTGCCATTCAGTAAGTCAGACACTTAGGTGTGTGTTTCCAGGTGCCCTGGGCCTGACATTTTGGAATTGTGGCATTACTGGGAGGCTTAAAGAGAAGCAGAGCCCAAGCAACTGAACTCACCATAGCATGTACTTTTTAATATTTATTTTTTTCTGTATTTACTTATTTGGCTGCACCAGGTCTTAGTTGTGGCATATGGGATCAAGTTCCCTGATCAAGGATTGAACCTGGGCCCCCTGCATTGGAAGGGAGGAGTCTTAGCCACTGGGCCATGAGGGAAGTCCCGAGTTGCATGTTTTTATGATCAGTGGCCAATGATGCACAGAGAGATGACACTGAGAGATTCTGAGCCTCTCAACCCTTTAATTTTGCTGTAAAATTCTTTTGAATTATATCTTTGCTGACCAAACCCAATGTTGATAACTCTGTGATGGTTGCTTAAAAGTGAACACTGCATAACACATTGCAGCAACGGAGCCTTGTTTGTGTAATCAGAGAAGAGAGTTTGAGAGCTCGTCTTTCATTTTCCTGTGAAGGAAGCAAAAATGTTGATGAACACATCTGATGAGCCCATTCTTCACAGGGCTTTCCCTATGCCCACTCAGACAAGGGGATCGTATGTCTTAGTTAAGTCCACAGACAGAAAATACAGAGCATAACATTGTCCACAGCCTTTCTGAAGATAACCGAAAGAGAAAATACAACAGCTGTCATTTCATTCAATGTCACATAAGCTGCCCCAACTTTGGGGGAGGACGTTGAGGCCTTTGATGGATAGGACTGAGTTGTTTGAGCAGGAAGGAGACTCCTGTCTATCCTGCAATAAAGCAGTGGTGCAGGTTAATGTTTCTGCAAACACGTGCAGTAGCTTTTGTGTTCACACTGGTACAAGGGTGAGGCAACTGTGATGCTGCATTCACTTCAACTACTGTGTAAAGCAGAGGCTCCCAGCTCTGGCTGCACATTAGAATCACACAGAGAGCTTTTTAAACTCCCAGTGCCCAAGCCACACCCTGCCTAGCATAGGCTATCATAACAAAGTATACTGGGTGGTTTTGACAACAAAAATCTATTTGATTACAGTTCTAGAGGCTGGAAGTCCAAGATCAGAGTGCCAGCATGGCCAAATTTTGACGAGCGCTCTTACCCTGGCTTGCAGATGGCTACCTTCTCAGTGTGTCTCACGTGGTGGAAAGAGAATGCTGGTGTCTCCTCTTCTGATAAGGGCACCAGTTCTTTCTGATCAGCACTCCACCCTTATGGCCTCATTTAACCTTAATCACCTCCTTAAGACTCTTTCTTGAATTTGGTCATGGTAGTGGGAGCAGTAGGCTTCATTATAAATTTTTGTTCAGTCACTCGGCTTTGCCTGACTCTTTGCGACCCCATGGGCTGCAACACACCAGGCTTCCCTGTCCTTCACTATCTCCCTGAGTTTTCTTAAACTCCTGTCCATTGAGTCGATGATACCATCCAACCATCTCATCTTCCATCGCCCCCTTTTCCTCTTGCCCTCAGTCTTTCCCAGCATCATGGTCTTTTCCAATGAGTCAGCTCTTTTGAATCAGGTGGCCAAAGTATTGCAGCTTCAATTTCAGCATAAGTCCTCCAAAGAATATTTTAGGGGAACGCAGTTCCGTCCAGTGGAAACCCTAAACCAATTAATTAGGTCAGACTCTCTGGGAATAAGACCCAGACATCAGTAGTTGGTAAAGCTCTCCAGGTGATTCCAGGATACAGCCAAGCTAAGAACTACTAATTTAGAGCCTTGCTACTCAAACTGCAGCCCACAGATTAGCAACCTCAGCATCACCTGGGATCTTATTAGAAAACCAGCATCTTGGGTCTTACCCCTGACTTCCAGAACTAGAACCTGAATTTTAACAGGATGCCCAGGTAATCCATATACATGGTACATTTTGAGAAGCTCTGGCTGAGGGTGTCTAATGCTTTTTCACTCTAGAGAATCTTCCTCCTTCCTTATGTAGTCAGATTGTTGCTCTGCCAGGGTTGTTTGCCAGGGGTCTGACCACTCAGGTGCCATGTGTGTTGTTGGGTAACTGCCAATGATGTGAGTGAAGTGACTGGTTTTTAGGTTCTCTTCTGAAAACAGGGGAGGGTGTGTGGTCCTCTTTTTCTTCCTGGTGATGGTTTTTCTTGTGAATCAGTATCACAGAATTATCTTTTCTCAAAATCCTTTGCAGCTTCTTTATTTTCAGGCTGTGAATTTCATCCAAATGGCTTCCTTAGCTTATTATCACCCAAGTTTTTGTTTATTCAGAGGGCTTACCACTAACTCAATCTAGATATTTCCTATACATACTGCTCATACCTAGCTATTTCCATGGTTTCCAGATAAATCAACCACTTTGCCTGGTCTTATTACAACCTATTTGTTAATTTCATGGTGGTAAGTGTTCTTTGGTACCAGCTACTCTGGGCTATAGGTTTTCTTTGTTGTTGTAAAAACTGTGTTTTACTGGTTTCAGTGGGGGAAGATGAAAAAGTTCTAGAAATGGATGCTTGTGATGTTGGCACAGCAGTATGAATGTACTTAATGCCACAGGACTGAACACAAAATTGGTTGAGATGTCATGCATTTTACCACAATTTAAAAAGATAATGCATTTTACTAAATGCAGTGATGCACCTTGGTTTCGATCCTAGAACAGAAAAAGGGCCTAGGATAAAAATGATTAAATCTGCATTAAGTATGAAGATGCAAATGACTCATGCCAATGTTAATTTCTTGGTTTTGATAAATGTACAATAGTTATGTAAGATCTGAATGTTAGGGGACATCAGGTGTTGGGGGTATGGAGTATATGAGAACCCTCTGCTACCCTGGCAGTTCAGTTCAATTCACTCGCTCAGTCATGTCCGACTCTGCGACCCCATGAACCACAGCACGCCAGTCCTCCCTGTCCATCACAAATTCCCAGAGTTTACACAAACTCATGTCCATTGAGTCGGTGATGCCATCTAACCATCTCATCCTCTGTCATCCCCTTTTCCTCCTGACTTTAATCTTTCCCCAAATCATGGTATTTTCAAATGAGTCAGCTCTTCGCATCAGGTGGCCAAAATATTGGCGTTTCAGCTTCAACATCAGTCCTTCCAATGAACACCCAGGACTGATCTCCTTTAGGATGGACTGGTTGGATTTCCTTGCAGTCCAAAGGACTCTCAAGAGTCTTCTCCAACACCACAGTTCAAAAGCAGCAATTCTCCTGTGCTCAGCTTTCTTTATAGTCCAACTCTCACATCCATACATGACTACTGGAAAAACCATAGCCTTGACTAGACAGACCTTTGTTGACAAAGTAATCTCTCTGCTTTTTAAAATGCTGTCTAGGTTGGTCATAACTTTCCTTCCAAGGAGTAAAAGTCTTTTAATTTCATGGCTGCAATCACCATCTGCAGTGATTTTGGAGACCAGAAAAATAAAGTCTCTCACTGTTTCCATTGTTTCCCCATCTATTTGCCATGAAGTTATGGGACAGGCTGCCATGATCTTAGTTTTCTGAATGTTGAACTTTAAGCCAACTTTTTCACTCTCCTCTTTCACTTTCATCAAGAGGCTCTTTAATTCTTCTTTGCTTTCTGCCATAAGGGTGGTATCATCTGCATATCTGAGGTTATTGATATTTCTCCCAGCAATCTTGATTCCAGCTTGTGTTTCTTCCAGTCCAGCATTTCTCATGATGTATTCTGCTTATAAGTTAAATAAGCAGAGTGACAATATACAGCCTTGATGTACTCCTTTTCCTATTTGGAACAAGTCTGTTGTTCCATGTCCAGTTCTAACTGTTGCTACCTGACCTGCATACAGATTTCTCAGGAGGCAGGTCAGGTGGTCTGGTATTACCATCTCTTTCAGAATTTTCCACAGTTTATTGTGATCCACACAGTCAAAGGCTTTGGCATAGTCAATAAAGCAGAAATAGATGTTTTTCTGGAATTCTCTTGCTTTTCCCATGCTCCAGCAGATGTTGGAAATTTGATCTCTGGTTCCTCTGCCTTTTCTAAAACCAACTTGAACATCTGGAAGTTCATGGCTCATGTATTACTGAAGCCTGGCTTGGAGAATTTTAAGCATTACTTTACTAGCATGTGAGATGAGTGCAATTGTGTGGTAGTTTGAGCATTCTTTGGCACTGCCTTTCTTTGGGACTGGAATGAAAACTGACCTTTTCCAGTCCTGTGGCCACTGCTGAGTTTTCCAAATTTGCTGGCATATTGAGGGCAGCACTTTCATAGCATCATCTTTTAGGATTTGAAATAGCTCAACTGGAATTCCATCACCTCCACTAGGTTTGTTCATAGTGGTGCTTCCTAAGGTCCACTTGACTTCACATTCCAGGATGTCTGGCTCTAGGTGAGTGATCACACCATCGTGATTATCTGGGACGTGAAGATCTTTTTTGTATAGTTCTTCTGTGTTACCCTGGCAACTTCTCTATAAACCTGAAATATTCCCCCCAAAAAATGTTTATTAGAAATGAAATGTTGATTCTAGTGTAACCCATCATTTTGGAAAGGATGTAGAAAAGATCAGTAGGACAATATGACAGAAGACAACAAGAGCTAGAACCCTTTTCTCCAGAGCTTTCAGGAAATGATGGCACCCCTCACCATGATACTGCCTTCTGCAAAGAACTTGGTCAGGGGGTGTTTTCCTTCAGGACTCTAAACTGTAAAAAGTATATCCATTATATCTAGGTGTCTCACAGGGCTCTTAATAGTACTGTTTACTGAATATCGGTTCAGCATAGTATTAATAGTTAAGAGGGTGAAAGCTTAAAGTTGAATAGGGCTTCTTCCACTTTCCAACTGTGTGATTGTGGCTAGTTATTTAACCTCTCTTTGCCTCATCTTCCTTATATACAAAGTGTGGATGATAATAGTACCTCCTTCTTAAGGCTTTTCTGAGCATTAAATGAGAGCATCCTTATGAAGTACTTAGCACAGGCCGGACATACAATGAATTCTGGGTGTTTTTATTTATGTGCAAATACTATATTGTATTTTATGTGCATTTATATTACATGTGAATTTCCTATCATGTCTCGTTTTTATTTTTTACAGCTTTTAAATTATATATACTACAACAAACTTTTAAATTACACATAATTTACAGTGTAGCCAAATCATAAGTATACAGCACAAAGAATTTTTACAGAGTTAACATACTTACGTGAACAATCAGATCAAGATATAAAACATCATCACCCCAGAAGTCTCCCATATATCCCTCCCAGTTATTACCCACCACAATTGCTCGTTTGTTTTTGTTTCTATTCAGTTTCAGAGATCCTTCCCCCTCCATCTTTCATAATTTGATGTAACTTGTGTGTGTTCAGTTGCTCAGTCCTGTCTGACTCTTTGCAACCCCATGGACTGTAGCCCACCAGTCTCCTCTGTCCATGGGATTTCCCAGACAAGAATACTGGAGTGGGTTGTCATTCCCTCCTCCAGGGGATCTTCCCCACCCAGGGGTCAAATCTGGGTCTCTTGCGTCTCCTGTATTGGCAGGTGGATTCTTTACCACTATGCCACCTGGAAGCCCATATGCAAAACATTAACATGGTACAAAAGCCAAAACTGTATGGTGGTTAGTAATTCCTTTTTTCCTCCTTCCCTTTGTTTTCTCCAACATCTGATTTGAAGTAACATGACTGTTTATTTTTAAGTGAGAATCACATGGCATTTTTATCAGAAAATTATGTGGATAG
>SJYA01003477.1:0-14534 GCA_006410615.1 Neotragus moschatus
CGACTAACTGAACCTCAGCCGGGAAATCAGCCCTGTGAGACCCCGGACAGGGGCGGCCAGAAGTGCTGCTGATTTGCTTGGCCGTTGTAGTCTGAGGGAGTGAAAGCCTTAGTCTGGGGCAGGCAGTGTCATATCGCCACAGGAAGACAGGCCACACAAGAATTCTGATGAGGACCCCAAGTGAGTTCTTAGGGATCCCTCTGACCCCAAGACAGAGGGCGTGCACAGCGTCTACTCCTCTTGTCAGTTCTCCATGTCCTGTCATGAAGTTCCCCTCACTTCCATTTTGGAGTCTCACAGAGATGAAGCCTTCATTGGACGCCTCAAGCAGTAAATAAAGTGGGCACATAACCAACCAGAACTCAATTTGAGAAACAAATGTAGGGATTGTTGGGCTAATCAACCCAAGGCCAGGGGGCTTCCTAGAGCCCTTGCCCTGTTGTCAGCCCTGAGAGGCCCAGGGAATTAGGCAGGCAGCCCCCCTTCCCGCTCCCAGCCCCCGTGTCTCAGGAAGCAAAAAGCCACTATAGTTAAGTTTAGCATCTGAGGCCACTCATATACGCCCTGTTTATCTTAGGTGGTGAATCTCATTGTCCATCCTCCTGTCTACCTACTGCCATCCACAAGAGTCATCATGGCTTGGCATCAGAAGTATGGTCAACACTGTAAGACCTTCAATAAGTCCCACGGTTGCGAGGTTGCACAGGCCTCCAGGGCACTGAAGGAGACCAATATACCCTCTCAATTTCTAATGCCTGATGATTTTCCCAGTACTCCTGAGAGTTGTCAGAATTTCTACTCATCTGTTGCCACCACCACCACCACCTTATTGATCAAATCAGATGAGTTTTTCACTTGCCAAAATGTAGATTATAGTCCAAGCACCTCACAGGCTATGTCATACCCTGTGAGTATGCCCAGACATCCTCTAAATGAAGAAGTGGCTTTGTTGGTGAATTTCTTGCTGCTCAAGTATCAAATGAAACAGCCAGTAACAAAAGCTGATATGATGAAGGTTTTCATCTACAAGTGTGAAGTCAATTTCCCTGAGATCCTCCAGAGAGCCTCTGAGTGCATAGAAATGCTCTTTGGCCTTGATCTGAAGGAAGTGGATCCCTTCAACCACTGCTATGTCCTTTTCATTAAATTGGGCCTCACCTATGATGGCATGATGCATGGTGAAGCAGGCGTGCCCAAGACCGGCATCCTGATACTTATCCTGGGTGTGATCTTCATGAAGGGCAACTGTGCCACCGAAGAAGAAGTCTTGGAGGTTCTGAATGTGACCAAGATATGTTCTGGAAGGAAGTACTTCTTCTTTGGGGAGCTCAAGCAGCTCATCAAACATTTCGTGAGGGAAGGATACCTAGAGTTCCAGAAGGTGATCAACGCTGATCGTTGGCAATCTGAGTTCCTGTGGGGCCCCAGAGCATATGCTGAAACCACCAAGATGAAGATCCTGGAGTTTCTGGCCAAGGTTAATGGGACTGACCCAAGTTCTTTCCCATCTCAGTATGAGGAGGCTTTGCATGATGAAAAAGAGAAGCTCAGGCCAGAATTTCACCCAAGTGTCTCTGCCACGACAGATTCTTAAATTGAGACTAGCAGCTTCTTCCTCAACTAGGGGAGTCAGGGATAGTTTCTTCATGCATTGTTCAAAGAGGCAGTTAGTGTTCATAGAATTTAGGTCTGAGGTGGGACTGAAAAGAGGATAGTATGCATGCCTATGTGTCACCATTTTGTATATGTAACTCAAGAATTTTTTCTGTGTATTCAAATATTGTTTCTTTTAATATATATTTAGTTGCCTTTAAAATCTTCAAGTTTGTGAATAATGTTGGTTACAGACTTAATCTTACAATGAAATTTAATAATAAGAATTTTATAAAACATTGTAAAATCATCTGTCATCTGGAACAATATAACATGGCATTACTATAGGCATTTACTGGAAATGTGAAGGAAATCAGTATTGTTGAGTTCAAGAAACAGAGAACATGTAAAAGAATTTCAGTCCATGGCCCTCATATCTTTTATTAAATAAAAAATGCTTGAATTTGCTAACATGCTTATGAAATTATAAGAAATAAAGTTCAGTCAATTAGATCCCATTCTCATTGTTTGTTTTTATTAACTTTTATTGAACGTTTGCTCTTTGGAAATCACCATGTTAGTACTAGGAGATTGTAGGATAAATAAGATCTAAAACTGGCTCTTATAATTTTTACTTCTAGGATTGACAGTCGAATAATAATAATGGTGGACTGTCTCATAATATCTAACAGGTGAGCAAAAGGAGTTAGCAGGAGTTTGAGGTATTCCATATGAGGCTGTCAAGTGTAAATGCTCTGGGACAAAGAAATTTAGGGTTTGGGTGAGTTGGAATTCATTCTGTGAGAGTTAATTTTAAGTTAAAATTGGATATGTAGCAAGATGGATTGATAGAGTTGTAATCAGTGATCAGACCTCCGGATGGTGTGTCTCAGAGTTGAGACTCAAAAGGCAGGAGTGGAAGACTGTTCCTTGCAGTTACTGTGGGGTCATAGTAGAAAGAGAAATCTTTACTGGGGGTAGGAATGGAAGTTTTTTCTAATCTTGTCCCTGTGCCAGTTAACATAATTCACAAAGTAAGTCTTACACATACTGTCTTTAAGGGATTTTTAAGAGGTAACGATGAAACTTTCTCTAGGTGAGAAACCAGTGGGTTGGCAAATGTTGCTCTGGACTGGGAGAGCCAGAGACTACTCCGTTTAAGGGATATTTCAATAGATTATTTTCAGTGTAAATTTGCATAGTCTGAAAAATGCTTATGTTTTGATAAATGTGAAGTTAATGAAGATAAGGGTGATTTGAATGGGGAAAAAAAAAAAAAACTAAGGAGATCCACCCTCTGTCTCTTGATTCATTTCTGTTCTCACTACTTCCTAATGCCTCTTGAGTTAAAAAGGGCCTGGAATCCAAAGTACTAAAAGCACATGTAAAGAAGAAAGGTGAAAATTATAATGAAATACAATTTGGAGATTGTCTAAAGGGCATCATTTACCTAGAATATTGCTACCTGGGGTTCCTTGAGAGCTGACTTTGCCAGGGGATAGCATTTCCATCTTTTGTGTGTAGGGGTTCAGAATATATCACCCCAGAATATGCCACTTTGGAATATGGATTATTTTGAATTAAAGGTACTTGAGAAACTGTGCAAGAGGGACACTGTGACTCTCCTTTATCCCCCTGAAAGTAGGAGATAAGTCTCCACTGTGAAAGATACTCTCCCTGTACCAGGAAGGTAGAAGGCATTTTTATGAGAAGAAAAAAGGAAATGAAAGCCAAGGAGATGATGTAAAGAAATCTTGTTACTCCTTCACCATTTACTGCCTCTAGCCCAAACCCTTCTGCCTTGTCAGTTCTTTACAAATTTATTGTTTGTGTAAAAGTTAACCAAAGTTTCCTGATTTGATCACTCCTTTGAGTCTCATGTCTTTGTGGGGCCCCTGTAACTACATATATACATAATTAAATTTGTTTTCTCCCTATTAATCTGTCCTTTTATTACAAAGGATTCTCAGCCAAGAACCTAGAAGGGTAGACGGAAGACTATTTTTATTCCCCTACATGTGCATTATACCACCCTTCCCCTGGGTCTACTGTAGTGTACCCTCATGCCCAAATTGGAGCCTTAACCTGCTTACCAGCTCTTCTCTGTATCCTACTCTGTAGCCTGCACCTTCTCCCAGTGCAACAGCCCAGAATCACCTGCCCTTCCTTTGACTTAAGAGTATTCCAATTCCCTGGCAGTCCCATTCCTCACCATGGAATCCCTGTTAGCAGTATACTATTCCATGTGTAAGGTCATTTTGACAGTGAAATTTAGACCTGATCATCACCACTGGGCATCTTCATCACGTTCTCAAAATGATTTCCAGATAATCTGGTGAGTAAAGACTGATTTGTGGGCTTCCCTGGTGGCTCAATGTCAAAAAATCTGCCTGCCAATGCAGGAGACACAAGCTTGGGTTCCTGTGTCAGGAAGATCCCCTGAAGAGGGAAATGGCAACCCACTCCAGTATTCTTTCCTGGGGAATCCCATGGACAGAGAAGCCTGGTGGGCTACAGTTCATGGGGTCGCAAAGGTTCGGACATGACTTAGTGATTAAACAAACGACAAAGTCTAATTTGGCAAAGAATCCACTAGTTTTGGTACTATATCTCCAAGAGATGAAATTTTGGTACTTTCAGTAGAATTCTAATGGTATTTCTTATTTGAGAATAGGGGAAAAAACCCATTTCTTTGATGAGAGTTAATTTTAAGTTAAATGTGGATGTAAGACAAAATGGGGCTAAGGGAGTAAGAGGGTTATAAGGCTATTGGACATATAAATTGATAAATGAGCTTACCTTGGTGGTTAAAAACCAAAACCTTTCCTATAAGTGATAAATGGGGAAAGACTCAGAAATAAGTAAGCAAACATCATTAATATCTAAATTTCTGTAAACTCTGGACTCCTCCTGGGAGGTAGAATATGGTTCCTTAGTATTACATTTGGATGATAGATAAATACATATATTATGTATTTCTATTGCATAGAAGATGAATAGATAATGTAGATAGCGAGAGAGAATCTTGGTTTTCAATATGTATAACTGCACCTGTGCAGTTGTCCAGGTATTTTCAGTCACGTAGCAAATTGTAGAGAATCACAAGTTAAAGTTTTGTCAGTGCACCAGTAGGAAGGAGAAAATTCTCAGTATACTATGATCATGGTGAAAGAAAGTGAAAATGAAGTTGCTCAGTTGTGTCTGACTCTTTGCAACCCCATGGACTGTATCCTACCAGGCTCCTCTATCCATGGGATTTTCCAGGCAGTAGTACTGGAGTGGATTGCCATTTCCTTCTCCAGGGGATCTTCCCAACCCAGGGACTGAGCCCTGGTCTCCCGCATTGTAGACAGACAATTTACTGTCTGAGCCACCAGGGAAGGATCATAGTGACTATTGAAAAAACAGTACAGAATAATACTTTTGAGTGTAGTATAGGAAGCCCTTCCTGCAGAGATTTACAAAGTCTTTTTGAAATGTGTATGTGACCCTTTATCAGAAAGCACCTGTTACATAGAAAGATCACGTATCATTGGAGAACTGCAATGGACATTTGGCTTCCTCAGAAACTCCATCACCAAATAGAAAGGATCCTTGACATAAATTCTAGTGGTTGCTCTCTACTATTGCTGCTGCTGCTAAGTCGCTTCAGTCATGTCTGAGTCTGTGTGACCCCATAGACGGCAGCCTACCAGGCTCCCCCATCCCTGGGATTCTCCAGGCAAGAGTACTGGAGAGGGGTGCCATTGCCTTCTCCACTACTACTGCTACTGGGCACCTACTATGTAACAGCATATGAAATAGACTACAAGTGCTCATCCATAATTTGACTTCCTTTCTGGCTTCATGGGAAGGCTACATTGCCCAGTTTGCTTGTTCTTAGAAAGGATCATGTGACTAGCCCCTCTAGCAGAAGCAATGTTTGTCACTTACAGGACAAAACATTTGAGAACCAGTATACCACTAAAATGATTTCTCTTCCATCCACTAGTAAACCTGGGGACCTTATGTTAAGATGTGGAAGTACGAGATGGAGGCAACCTAAACCTCTGAGTTACCTGGTAGCAAAAATTCCTTACCAAATCAATCAGGTTTTATGTGCACAAGAAATAAACTCATTATATTAAGATATTCAGATTTCAGCTGTTGCCTATTCCATCAGCTAGCAGAAATTTTTTCTGATCATGCACAACTACTATTTCTGTTGTTAGACTTAAATATGTTAATAATAAAGCTAATCATGTATTCTTGGTGCAAAAATTCTAAATATAGGCAAATCATAACCTCCATCTTTATAATATTCCTTCATAATGCAGCCACATTCTTAGAGGTAGCTACAATTAATAATCTAATATATTATTTCAAAGCTAATTCTAAGCTTTCTCATATATAAACGTATTATAAAAATATTTTGCTATTTTAAAACATAATGGATAGTGATACACATAATATTCTGCTATATATATATCTTTCCCACTTAACATGAATACAGGATTTCTTCATGACAACACATATAGATTGCCTTAACTTTTATAACTGTCCCCATAGTATGTATTGAGGAAGGCATGGCAACCCACTCCAGTATTCTTGTGTGGAGAATTCCATGGACAGAGGAGCCTGGTGGGTTGCAATCCATAGGACTGCACAGAGTCAGACACGACTGAGCGACTAAACACAAGCACCATAGCATGTACTGGCATATTTAACCATCTCCCCAGACAGACATATTATGTGTTTCCCATCTGTTACTGTGACTTATAGAACTGAAAGATTTCGAACATGACTTCTTGGGCTAAAGTCTACTGTTCTGATAGCAAGGTAGAAATTGGATTACAGTGGATAGTGTGTGGAGATTGTAAATTTTTATAAATATTGCACAAATTTCTTCCTCCAAATAATCTAGCGATTCATAGTCCAACAGATTAATGCATGTGATTACCATAAACACTATACTTAAATTACTTTATAAGTCACAAGTGCTTAATTTGAAAAGCAAAGATTTGATCAAAATAACCAGTTGACAGGGGATAGGGACAGACAGGATATTTACACTTAGTGAAGGATGATTCAGGGAAAGAGCAATGAAAGAGACAACATATAGATCCAAGTCCAGAGAGCCCAGAGCAGGCCAATAGTCAAAGTTCTGAATACAGGTGGATTGGAGAAAGAACCAGGAGAGGAAGTTGTGAATCTGGGTGGAGAGTCCAAGAGAACTCACATGAATAGACTGGAAAAAAATCTCTGAATCACCACTAGCGGTTGGAAATTATATGACTGAGTGGGGAGTTCTACTGATGAAAGTATCAGAATTATCTACCATCCTGTGGAATTCTTCCACCTTCTGTTATGTCGAACATAGCTGTCTTTCCTGCATCATCTAACAGTGTTGCTGGTGGATTCTGGGAAAGCTACCTGTCTTGACTACTTTGGTGATCCGCTGAACCTTTGCCAGTGTATCAAGCTGAGATCTGTCTTGATTCCTGCTGGCAGTAGGTATTTTGTTTTCTGTGTACAGTGAATCCTCTCCACTGAGGTTGGGGCTACATAAATGTTAATGAGTAATGACTGACAGTTGAGATAGGCCAGAAGTACCAGTGAGCAGTGGAAGGCACCATGCAACTGCAAGGAGGAGGAAATTTGAAGGGAGACATCCTAGTACTCATTTCCTCAGTTTTGCTTCAGATAAAGCTCAGGTGTGGACATGTCTCCTGAAATAATCCATATGGTGTCCCTAACACAGACTGCTTCTTATTTTTCTGAGTTTGTGGTACACCAGAGAGTGGGTATCTTCTGACTATAGTCAGTGGTCATATTACCAACAGGTACTGCCTAGGGGACAGGGTTAACCTGAGGTTCAGAGATTTGCAGATTGGATTCAGAGCCTGTGTAAATTGTACTCTTCTATTTTGAACTGACTGTGGGTGATGGAAACATGAAGAGTCTCATACAAGAAGCATCGTACATACTGTTGTAAACATTCCCAACTCCAAGACAGCATTTGAACCTACAGCCATAATAGACTGTTCAAATAACTATAAATATCATTTATAATGGGAAATTATTTTTAGTTAATTTCTAGTGCTCATTTTAGATAGCAGATAATTTTAATATTTATCTGCAACATGATTTAAGTTGCTAATTTCCCTTTTTAGGAAGAAAATCTTAAAAATCATAGTAGACTCAGAGTGAACTGTTATTAGTTGATAGCCTTGGAAAAACCATAACCAGCCCTGAGAACTTAAGGAAGCCACCCAGTTTAATTATTTCTAATAACACAGTGGCATGAAGACATTAAATCCATCTGTTGCATCAAATTTAGTATTTCATGCAGTGATAGAGATGGATGAGAAAAAGGAAAACTTTTCATGAGAAGGAGAAAAAAATTTGGAGCCTCAATTTCTCTTTTACAATGAAAGACATTTTTAACAACTGAGCTTCTGTGTAAATTTTGATTTAAAGAGAAAAAAATTATAATTGTTCAGTGTTTAGAAAAACAGTATCAGAAAACCACTGAACAACACAATCACTGTTTTTTTAGGGGGCAGCATTTTGTATTTCCATTAGTGGCAAATACTTACTGAAATACTTTCTCATTTATAATAACTATTTTTTGATTGTTTCTATATTCTGGAGGGTTGAATGAGTTGGTAAGAATGACATGCTGTTACTTAGGCACTATCATTTCGTGGTGTTGGTTCACAGGGGCAAACTGTGCCAAATATTTCAGTTGGCAATTTCCAATTAAGTTATTTTTAATAGAATTTGAAATAAATTGATGTTTTATAACACATTTATTTTTATTTAATTTTTTAAAAAAATTATTGTGGTTGGTTTACAATGTTGTATTACTGTCTGTGTATCAAAGTAATTCACTTTTATATTTATATATAAAATATATTTTTTTCCAACATGGGTTGTCATAATATAGTTCCTTGTTCTATACAGTAGAACTTTGTTGTTTATCCATCCTATATATAATAGTTGGCCTCTGCTAATCCCAAACTCCCAGTCCTTTCTTCCCTTACCCCTTCACTCTGACTCCTTGGCATCAGCAGTCTGTTCTCTATATCTGTGATTCTGTTTTGTAGACATGTTGATTTGTGTCATATTTTAGTTCCATGTATAAGTGAAATCCGGAGAAGGCAATGGCACCCCACTCCAGTACTTTTGCCTGGCAAATCCCATGGATGGAGGAGCCTGGTAAGCTGCAGTCTATGGGGTCGCTAAGAGTCGGACATGACTGAGCGACTTCACTTTCACTTTACACTTTCATGCATTGGAGAAGGAACTGGCAACCCACTCCAGTGTTCTTGCCTGGAGAATCCCAGGGACTGGGGAGCCTGGTGGGCTGCTGTCCATAGGGTCGCACAGAGTCAGACACGACTGAAGCAACTTAGCAGCAGCAGTAGCAGCAGATTTTTTGATGATAGCCATTCTGACTGGTATGAGATAAAACCTCATTGTAGTTTTGATCTGCATATCTCTATCTGTATGTCCTCTATGGACAAATGTCTATATATTAAATCTATTTTAAATTTTTAATTTTTCCTTCAAAGAAACTCACCCTATATTTGTGAAAAATAAAAGCCATATCTGTCTAATTTCATCTATAGTCTTAAATTCTAAACATTATTTCTAGTAAAAAGGTAAATGGGAAAAGAAAGCATGTTTCCATTTAAATATGCCTTAATTTTATTTTAATATCACAGTTGATGTTTAAACATTAGCATTAATATTACGTTTTAAATGATAAAAATTAAATATTAAGAAATACAAATGTATAGATAGCAATAGAGAAGTTATAATATATAACTTAACTGTAATAGTACTTAACAGTCTTCTCTAGTCACCCGTAAACTTGAACAGAATACTTTTAACTCTTCTGAAGAATTATCTTGAAGTCAAAGCTCTCTGCAATGTAATTGCAGCTTTAGGCCAGTTACCCTAAGGACGTGAAGTCTTTAAATGGGATTGAATTTAAAGAATTATCCTAGGAAATGCTGCTGAAAAAAATTTCTAGTAAAGTTTACATGTTTTATTCTAATTAAAATGAAAAATCTCAGGATAAGAAAACACATCTTAATATTTGCTAGCAAAAATCAATTGTTTGCTTTCTTCTCTTAAACAGATGTTTCCATATGTTTCAAAACTCATCAAAGTTTCTTTCACTCTTCTAAACTTTTCACGTAAAAGTAGCAACATATAAGTACTTGTAGTGAACTTGGGCTTATGAAAAAATCTAAAACCCTACTTAAAAATCTAAAACCCTTCCCCTTCTTGGAGAAATATGTGGGCAAACTTTTATATATGGAGACAAAAGCATGAACATCAGGATTGGATTTGGGTTACAGATATCAACATCTTAGTTTCAAAGACAAAAAATATAAACTAAAAGGATATACAAATGAATTAAAATATATTTCAAGAGTTAAACATAATATAGTGATCCCTGTATTACTTTTAAAATGTCACTAATTGTGACTGAAATATAGACACAGCAAACAGTATATTGAGATGAATCACAAGATCTAAAATTAAGTGTTACAGAGTAAATTAGAAGAGTTAAAACATGAATTAGAGTATTCTAAAATAACACTGACCTCAGAGTCTCCAAGACCTCATAAAAGCCAGTCAGATATCAGAGTGACTCAGACACCATCCCTTGCTTTAAAGAAATCTGTAACTAAGAAAAAGACTAATGACAAGCAGACAGACTATTGTATTACTAAGTAAAAAATGACAAAGTATTCAAGCAGAAGCCCAGAGGAGGAAGTGGCATTTGAGATGGGCAATGGAGAATGCTAAAATTTTGAATATATTGTGTTTGGGGCAAGGCAGAAGATACATTCTTTCAGAATGGAAATGTGGTATAAGGCGAGAGGTAAGCATAGTGTTTGTTCAGGAAAGAAGTACCATTTGGGTCATGCATAGGAATAGAGGAGACAAGAAGTGGGTAATGAAACTAAGAGATGCAGTGGTCCACAAGGGAAGCCCAAGAATACTGAAGTGGGTAGCCTATCCCTTCTCCAGTGGATCTTCCCGACCCAGAAATTGAACTGAGGTCTCCTGCATTGCAGATGGATTCTTTATCAACTGAGCTATCAGGGAAGCCCTGTAAATAATGCTGCAATGAACATTAAGGTACATGTATCTTTTCAAATTATGGTTTTCTCCAGATATATGCCTAACTAGAAATCAGATTGCTAGATCGTATGGTAGCTCTATTTTTAGTTTTTTAAGTAACCTCCATACTGTTCTCCATAGCAGCTGTACCAATTTATATTCCTACCAACAGTGTAAGAGGGTTCCTTTTTCTCCATACTCTCGCCAGCATTTATTGTTTGTAGACATTTTGATGATGGCCATTCTGACCAGTTTGATAAGATGCGTCGCTGTAGTTTTGATTTGAATGTTGGAGAAGACTCTTGAGAGTCCCTTGGACTGCAAGGAGATCCAACCAGTCCATCCTAAAGGAGATCAGTCCTGGGTGTTCTATGGAAGGACTGATGCTGAAGCTGAAACTCCAATACTTTGGCCACCTCATGCAAAGAGTTGACTCATTGGAAAAGACCCTGATGCTGGGAGGGATTGGGGGCAGGAGGAGAAGGGGATGACAGAGGATGAGATGGCTGGATGGCATCACCTACTTGACATGAGTTTGAGTAAACTCCAGGAGTTGGTGATGGACAGGGAGGCCTGGCGTGCTGTGATTCATGGGGTCACAAAGAGCCGGACACAACTGAGCGACTGAACTGAATTGAATAATTAGTGATGTTGAACATGTTTTTATATGCTTTTTGGCCATCTGTATACTTCTTGAGAGAAATGTCTATTTAGATCTGCTCATTTTTTGATTGGGTTGTTTTCTTTCTTGATATGGAGCTACATGAATTATTTCTATATTTTGGAGATTAATCCCTTGTTGGTCATTTCATTTGCAAATATGTTCTCCCATTCTGTGGGCTGTCTTTTCATGTTGTTTATGGTTCCTTTGCTGTATAAAAACTTTTATGTTTAATTAGGTCCAACTTTAATTTTTTTAAAATTTTCGTTACTCTAGAATGTTGATCCAAAAAGATATTGCTGTAATTTATGTCAAAAAATGTTCTGCCTCTTTTCCTCTAATAATTTTATAATTTCCAGCCTTACATTTAGGTCTTTAATCCATTTTGTTTATTTTTGTGTATAGTATTAGAGAATGTTATAATTTCATTCTTTTTACATATATCTATCCAGTTTTTCCAGCACTGCTGATTGAAGAGATTCTCTTTTCTCCATTGTCAAAAGCTTTAGCATTGTCAGCAAAGCAGAAGTAGATTTTTTTCTGGAATTTTCTTGCTTTTTCTATGATCCAACTGATGTTGGCAATTTGATCTCTGGTTCCTTTGCCTTTTCTAAATCCAGCTTGTGCATCTGTAAGTTCTCGGTTCATGTACTATTGAAGCCTAGCTTGAAGGATTTTGAGCATTACTTTGCTAGCATGTGAAATGAGTGCAATTGTGAAGTAGTTTGAACATTCTTTGGCATTGCTTTTCTTTGGTATTGGAATGAAAACTGACTTCTCCAGTCCTGTGGCCATTGCTGAGTTTTTCAAATTTGGTCGCATATTGAGAGCAACACTTTAGCAGCATTGTCTTTTAGGATTTGAAATAGCTCAGCTGGAATTCCATCACGTCCACTAGCTTTGTTCGTACTAATGCTCCCTAAGGCCCACTTGACTTCACATCCCAGGATTTCTGGCTCTAAGTGAGTGACCACACCATCATGGTTATCCGGGTCATTAAGATCTTTTTTGTATAGTTCCTCTGTGTATGCTTGCCACCTCTTCTTATTATCTTATGCTTCTATTAGGTCCATACTGTTTCTGTCCTTTATTTTGCCCATGTTTGCATTAAATGTTCCCTTGGTATCTCTAATTTCCTTGAAGAGATCTCTATTCTTTCCCATTCTGTTGTTTCCCTCTATTTTTCATATTGATCACTGAGGAAGGCTTTCTTATCTCTTCCTGCTATTCTTTAGAACTCTGAATTCAAATGGGTATATCTTTTCCTTCTCTCCTTTGCCTTTCACTTCTCTTCTCATCTCAGGTATTTGTAAGGCCTCCTCAGACAACCATTTTGCCTTTTTGGATTTCTTTTTCTTGGGGATGATCTTGATCACTGCCTCCTATACAATGTCACAAACCTCTGTCTGTAGTTCTTCAGGCACTGTGTCTATCAGGTCTAATCCCTTGAATCTATTTGTCACTTCTACTGTGTAATCATAAGGAGGTCATACCTGAATTGCCTAGTAGTTTTGCAAACATTTGTTTAGCAAATTGCCGGGGTCCAGCCCCGGTGGATCCAGGGTGATTCAAAGGGGAGATGGATAGGCGAGGAAAAAACTTATTTATTTAGAAATATAAGATTAGGAAATAATAGTATAGTAGGAAAATTTAGGTAGAGAAAAGAGGCTCAATAACTTGGTTTACGTGGAAAGCCAATAAAGTTCCAGACAAGGAGCTTACACTNAGCCCTGAGTTGACTTTTTCCAGAGAGTGTCAGAAGAATAGAAAAAGTACAATGTCAGGCAGATTCTTAATTTTGGGGTATATGCTCAGGAAATACCAGGGGAAACCCTGAGACTCGAATTGCCTTGCCCACCAAGGTCTTTGCCGCATGACCTTGTCACGGGCGGGATTCCTCACGCTGGCTCCCAACAGCAAATATTTATTTTTCCATCTCCATGTGAATTGCCTTCCCTCCTTTTGAAGGGACCCCTACTTCTCCTTCCATCAGACAGCACATAAAACCTCAATTGCCTAACTTGTGTCTCATTTTTCTGATGTGGTCCCTATATATATGTGATTCAATTTTATTTTTTCCTGTTAATCTGTCTCATGTCAATTTAATTCTTAGACTAGCCAAAATAGCTAATGGACTTCCCTGGTGGCTCAGATGGTAAAGAATCTGCCTGTAATTCGAGACCTGAGTTTGATCCCTAGGTCAGGAAAATCCTCTGGAGAAGGGCATGGCAACCCACTCTAGTATCCTTGCTGGGAGAATTCTATAGACAGAGGAGCCTGGCAGGCCACAGTCCATGTTTGCAAAGAGTCGGACATGACTGAGCAACTAACACAAACAACCAAAATAACCTAGAAAAGGTAGAGGGACATTTGTTCCTCCCCTAATGAACTGAACTGAACTAATACTTTTTCAGGCAGTTCTCTTGGGAGGGATACAAACAGTATCACACTAGCTTCCTTCTGCATTTCCCATATCTAATGAATACTCAGGCATCCTGGCCTTATCATTAGTGAAATGTTGTTGGCTCTCCAAGTAACCCTTTTTCTCTCTATTATATCCTTTCAGACCCTGATAGCTCAGTTGGTAAAGAATCTGCCTGCAATGCAGGAGACCCTGGTTCGATTCCTGGGTTGGGAAGATCCATTGGAGAAGGGATAGACTACCCACTCCAGTATTCTTGGGCTTCCCTTGTGGCTCAGCTGGTAAATAATCCACCTGCAATGTTGGAGACCTGGGTTCAATCCCTAGGTTGGGAAGATCCCCTGGAGAAGGGCATGGAAACCCACTCTAGTATTCTGGCTTAGAGAATTCCATGGACTCTCTAGTCCATGAGATCACAAAGAGTCAGAGATGACTGAATGACTTTCACTTTTAGACCTTCTAGCTGTTGTTTCTAATATCGAGATTTATGACTCCCAGATTCTGGGGAATGTCATATGTAAAGTTCCCTAAATTGTTTATTAAATCCCCTTCTCTCACTTGGCTTCATGAGAGATGGGCACAAACAACAGCACACAAATAACTCTCTAAAGGAAACAGGCTCCTCCCCTCTTCAGCTACTACCTCTGTACACCTTTGAATTATATGGTACAATTGTTTAGTTCTTGACTTTTGAGCCCTTAAACAAAACTGAGTCAGAGAGCATCCCATTTCAAT
>SJYA01003477.1:30141-43114 GCA_006410615.1 Neotragus moschatus
TGAGGTCCATCTTCAGAAGTATGTCTCCAAACAAATGCATTATTTGGACAATTTTTCCCCATTAATCAAAGGAAAACAAAATTATAGTCATATAAGAATGTTATTTATTGTATAGTAATTCCTCATTGGTTTTTGTGGAGGAATTTTATAAAAAATGAAACAATAAAAATAAAAATAATAATAACAGTTTTAACAGCAATAATAATAAAATTATAGTAATAACATTTTCCAACATTTTACAGTCTATGATTCCTCACAAAAGCCTTCAAATATATAAAACAAACATTACAAATATCCTGTTACCCTTCCTGCTAATGCACACATTTTGTTTTAATAACAGATGAGAAATTTGAGGCTCTAAGAGATAAAGATGAAATTACATGGCAAATTGATAAGGTTAGCACATAAAATAGAATTTCCCTCCAGATTCTGTAACAGTGCTCTTTCACTGTTATCTGAAATCTTCCTTCTAATATATTAGAATACAACATTAGGATTAGTCAGAAAATCCTTTTAATTTTGACAATGTTTATAAAATTATGATATGTATAGATATATAGATATAGATAAAGGTCCCAACCTGCTGGCAGGATTATGAATAAATTACTTCAAAATCAATTTCTTATCACTCATAACACACTATTCCACATAAAATCCACTCCCTTATGAAATTACATTGCTAATATATGTCTTCCTAGTAGTCCATAATTCAGACTATCCATTCTATAGTATTGATTGAATACCTTTTATATGCTGGACACTGTGCTAAGTACTGTGGATGCAAGGATGAAAGGGGGAAATATGGTTTCTGTTCTCATTATTTAGAATGGATATGGATAATAGGATGGTTAAGTCGCAGCGTGGTCAAGGGCCATGACAGAATAACTACAGAGCTATGTTTCCCTGGTATTGCAGAGCTACAGCAGGGAAACATAAAATCCCTACATGCAAAGGCATGAATCTTCTGCATATGTATAGATTGTGGTAGGGGAAAATACCTCAGTTATCAGAAAGACCATCAGCAAAAATATAGATGCTAGAAGAACTCAGTGAAGTATAATGTGGCCTCAGCACAGAGGGAAAGAGAACCAGAAACGAGAATGAAGCCATTGGCTGCGGCCATGACACTGGGGCCTTGTAGCCTTCATCCTATTAGCAGTGGGGTTCTGCAGACAGATTTTAAGCCTGGTAATGACAAGACTGGATTTCATTTTAGAAATGTCACTTTGTCCAGAGTGTGAAAGATGGTTTGGGAAACATGGGGAACATTGTAGATGGCAAAAAAACAGTTTGGAGACTTAGCAGTACTCCTGGAAAGATATCATGGCTGCCTGAATATGGGGAGTTGCAATGGAGAGGGAGAGAAATGAATGCATTTGATAGAGACTTAGGAGACAAAAGGGATGGGAATTGTGGACTAGAAGTAGAGTGTGAGCGAGAAGACACTGTTTAGGATGGCACTCAGGTTTCTGGACTGAATACCAGGATGGATAGTACACAGAAACACAGAGTTGGAGTGTTTGAAAGGAGAAGATGATTTTGGAATGGGGAGTTCCGTGTTCTTGAAATGCCTATGGGAATCCAAGGAAAAACATCCAGAGGCAGTTGACTATAGATTCCTGAATCTCTGGACTGGGATCTAGGTTAGAGATATATCCCAGAAATTATAGTTGAAATCATGGCAGGGAGAAGAGAAAAGGAGCTAGAAGACAATGCACATTGACACAAAGAATTTAACAGGGCAGACAGAGGATGTACATCCCATGAGGGATGCTCAGAAAGACTAGTCAGAGGGATGAGAGGAGACCCAAGGCAGTAAGATATGTGGAAGCCCGGAGAGCTTTTTAAGCAAGAACAGTCACGGTATCAAATGCTGCTTAGAAGTGCAATTACTAAAGCATATGCTCTAACTGCCTCTTTTCTCTGCTAGTTTCCTTTCTTCCTGGGAAATAGAGTGGTTTGTTTGATAAATTTGGAAAGAGTAAATTGGTCATGTATGGCCTGAATTGGCCCCCTTTCCTGTCTGGGAATGAGTCAGTCTACTGAAAGAATTTAAAGGCACTTCTCTCCTTCCTGCTGCCATATCTGGACACTCTCCCAAAGAAGCCTAGACAGAGGCAGAAGTTGAAGGCTAAGAGTAAGCAAGGATTATTGAAATGAGGCCTTTGGGTAAGGTGATTCATTCTATTAGGGGAAGGATTGGCCTAAGGTAACAGACAGTTCAGCTCCCTGGTTTGTGACAGGAGCCAAAGGACAGATCGTGGGTTTGTATTAGTATTTGGTAGTTGGAAATTCAGAGTATTCGTACCTTAGTGATCTTTAAAGTGAAAGTGAAGTCGCTCAGTCATGTCTGACTCTTTGCCACCCCATGGACTGTAGCCTACCAGGCTCCTCTGTCCATGGGATTTTCCAGGCGAGAACACTGGAGTGGGTTGCCATTTCCTTCAGTGGTCTTTATTTGTTCTAAAATTTAGAGAAAAAGGCATCCTGAGATTGAGGCAGAAGGGTGAAATAAATTTCATAAGAGTGGTAAATATTTGAAGAAACAAGTATAGACAATCAGAGAAAACTGGAAAGAATACAGAAACCTTCTCATCAACACTGAACATTAAGGCCTAGATAATCTACATTTTCTTTTCAAAGATCCGTGGGTGGAGTTTTGCCAGAAAATTGTGAATACAAACTGAATCAAGGAGATTCAGGTCCATCAAGAGAAATAGTAAAGTGATAGTGGCATCTAACTTGACATGAATAGGGTTAGAAACAAGGGCCTCATAGGTAAGAGAGCTGGAAAAATAGGAATTTCTCAGTGAGAGTGAGAGAACAAGAGTTGGAGATACAGGTATGAGGTATCAATGTATGATGTCAGAAGTAGAGCAGTTCTAGGGGGAGATGTGGTCTATGATATAGCCTTGGAGTTGGTGGTGAAGTAGAACATATATATAAAAGACATTGACAGTTAAAAAACTGAGGAAATGTGTTTAGAGTCCTGAAAGTTGCAGTCATCTAGAGCACGGCAGAAATCAGCATAAAGACACAGAGAACAAATGTGCAGTTAGTCCTTCGATGAATGGAGTGAAGAGACTGAGTTGAATCCATGAATGAAATTTGTAGAGGCCAGTAGAGTCAGATGGCTTAGGAGAAAATGTAATAGGAGACTTTAGATAACAGTAGAGGTGTGATAGTCTGAAAGTGGCAATGGGGTTTAAAGGGGAAGCTATAACTTCATGATATAAGGTATCTGAAGTTTGGGAGAAAAATGCTCACCTCATGAGGAGATGGCATGTGTCTTTGAGGAGCTAGGGAAGGGAGGTGAAAGGGGCTTTCTGTAAAAATTTGAGGAATGAGATGGTTTGCACACACATGTGTATTTATAAGTCGAATAGCTGTGTGTGCCCATAGGTACTGTATAGATAGGTAAGTGTGTACAGATAGGCAGAGATAATCCAAAATACTAAAATATTAACCATGGGTATCTTAGAAAGGTGGTGTTATGGTAACTTTACCTATATAATTTTCTGTAACTTCCAAATTGTTTACAGAGTATATACTACTTTTATACCCAGAAAGAAATGCCAGGTTTTTTTCCAGTTTATATATATTTTTTGAGTTTCTATAGTGATATCATGTGGAAAAGGCAAGGGCACCCCACTCCAGTACTCTTGCCTGGAAAATCCCATGGGCGGAGGAGCCTGGTAGGCTGCAGTTCATGGGGTCACTAGGAGTCAGACACTACTGAGCAACTTCACTTTCACTTTCCACTTTCATGCATTGAAGAAGGAAATGGCAGCCCACTCCAGTGTTCTTGCCTGGAGAATCCCAGGGATGAGGGAGCCTGGTGGGCTGCCATCTATGGGGTTGCATAGAGTCGGGCATGACTGAAGTGACTTAGCAGTAGCAGCAGTGATATCATGAAGAAGACTGATTACCTTCATTCTAAGTAAATTAAAAGTATTTGATTCAGCTGTGGTTTATAAGAGTAGAAGTGAAACTTGCTCAGTGACATCCAACTCTGTGACCCCATGGACCATACAGTCCATGGAATTCTCCAGGCCAGAATACTGGAGTGGGTAGCCTTTCCCTTCTCCAGGGGATCTTTCCAACCCAGGGATCGAACCCAGGTCTCCCACATTGGAGGCAGATTCTTTACCAGCTGAGCCACAGGAGAAGATTTTGGTTTTATATATGATAAAAGAGGGTATATATGATAAAGGGCTTCCCTGGTGACTCAGATGATAAAGAACCTGTCTGCAATGCGGAAGACCTGGGTTCGATTCCTGTGTTGGGAAGATCCCCTGGAAAAGGGAATGGCAACCCACTGGTATTTTTGCCTGGAGAATTCCATGGACAGAGTAGCCTGGTGGGCTACAGTCTTTGGGGTCACAAAGAGTCAGACACAACTGAAGGACTAACACTTCAAAAAAAAAAAAAAGATAAATGCCATTCAAATAGTACAAATCTATATGTACTTGTAAATTACTTAGAGAATATATTACATTTAGTATTTATAATTGCAAAATAGCTCAAATTATTTGCCTTTTTTTGGTTAACCTATTCTTTCTCTTTGCATACTTCTGGTTTCCAAAGCCCTTAGTGATTTAAATATGCTAAGCCATCCATCAGACATAAACATGACCAGTACACTTCAGGTAAAAATTATAAACCTATATTTTTTAACACTAGAATGAAGATGCAGATGCTCTCTAATTAATGAAAGCCATTCCTTTAAACTCAATCTAGATGTTATAATCAACTATCTGTAGAGTACTGACTGCTAATGAACAACAACAGCAGCAACAACAAGTGTGCCTAAGTCTCTGCAAGTGAATATCTTCCACTGACTTCATTATAGCAGAATAAGATCTTAGAACATGTCTTTAGGCCATCTATGATTTCCCATAAATATTTGCCATGTATAGAAATATATATCCACTTATCAGAACCATACATTTACATAAATTATTGTCACATCTGTCATCTCAAATGTTGTGCGTGCTAAGTCGCTTCAGTCATGTCTTACTCTTTGTGACCCTATGGACTATAGCACGCCAGGCTCCTCTGTCCATGGGATTGTCCAGGCAGGAATACTGGAGTGGGTTGCCATTTCCTCCTCCAGGGGATCTTCCTGACCCAGGGATCGAACCCAGGTCTCCAAAATTTCCTACATTGGCAGGCGGGTTCTTTACCACTAGTGCCACCTGTGAAGCCCCAAAGTGAAAGTGAAAGTCTCTCACTCGTGTCCTACTCTTTGTAACCCCATGGACTGTACAGTCCATGGAATTCTCCAGACCAGAATACTGCCTTTCCCTTCTTCAGGGGATCTTCCCAACCCAGGGATCAAACCCAGGTTTTACCACATTGTAAGTGCATTTTTTACCAGCTGAGCCACCAGGGGTTCGATACCCAATAATCTGGTAAGTAAAAAAAGACAGTTTCTTCAAAACATTTGAGATATTGGAAAAATCTCTGTTAGGGCCTACTTTCACTATTTCAAACTAATTACCTATGATTAATACCTATCAGTATATATTTTCTTTTCAAGGGACTATATCTATGGAAAAACTTTGTAATCTAGTGTTAACACAGTTTAAAATGTTGTTTCCTGGAATGAATTGTGGCAAAAATAATTTTAAAATTTATCATTTCTTAAACATACTTAAGTTTGAGCCAAATCTTGTACATGTGTGTATGTATATGTATACTCTAAATTTATGTTTGGGGCTTAATATATATAAATAAATATTACAAAAAATATACAAGGGCAAAACATAAATATTCAGAAAGAAACACAGATTACTTCAAACAGTAAATAGCATTGCCTTAGCTCCCAAAGAGTAGAATTTCTGTATATAGTAGATTGCTCTGATAATGCAATCAACCTTATAATACCCAAAAAAGCTGAGTTGAAAAGTTATTTGTAAACCATAGGAACCATTAGCTGTTCTCCTGTTTATATCTTTAATAGTTATTTCCAAGGAATTCTGAGGAGAGGCAACAGCCTTTAAACATATTATGTGAATCAACATCCATACCCTGCTGATAACCAAAAGCTGAAACTTCCACTCTTATGGCATATATCCACATAAACACAGCAAGCTCATTTTCATTAAGCTATTTTTTAGAAATATGTAATGCACTTATTTTAGAAGACAGCCTTGAACTAGCTAAAACATAGACTAGATACTTTTTATAGGTTATTTTCATCTTATCTCTTAGAAAGTTTCAGAATATTTTCAATGAGCACAAAAGAAGGGATAGTTAAGTTTTGAAATACCTGGAATAGATATATTCTAATGTAAGGATTTTTAGAAACAGGTAGTGACACAGACTAATGTCAGAGCTGGCCTTATCAGGAGGCCGGCCATCAGCAAGGAGTTAAGATGCAATTCCCTGTGATAGAATCCCTTGTTAAGATGTATTTCCTCAATCATCTGCACAAATATCTAAAATCTCATCATAAAATGTGTGTTCTCATTAGTTAGAGCAATGTTAAAGATGGATTTTTAGTAGACTATAAATTAATAGCTTGAAGGTTAAATGTGAATACTTAAGCAAGGGAAAAAATGGACCATGATGAGATAAGCACCTGGACTTGAGAAACCAGAAAATTGGCCACTTTCATAATGAGTGTGGTTGCAAAGGATAAGTAGCTCAAAAGGAAAAGGAAAAAGTAAATTAAGCATGAACTATGATATATCAAGACATTGACATAAGACACAAGCATAAGACATTCTTAGCATATTTAATGCTTAAAGTTGCATGATCTCTTTCAGAATATACCCATCGTATGTAAGTCTAACATTGGGAAACTAAACAAAGTAATTTGCTTTGTATTGTTTTGTATATATCTAGTAAGATGTCAGTGAAATCCATACAAAACATCTCTACTCAATATCAGTAAGTCTTGAATAGACAAAATTACCAATAGGTTTCCATCATCAATGAGTATGGAGCCCTATCTCTAGGCTGCAGACAAATGAGAGGCAACAGAAATATAGGTACCAGTTGAGGATCACTACATCCTAAGACAGGCACAACAAACAGAAAAATAGTTTGTCAAATACATGTTTTTAAACACAATGTTACAAAATGTCAATGCCTGCCCTAATAGTTAACAAAATGAAAATTTTAAGTGCTGATGAATTTAGAGTAACTTTTGGTTCATGTTTTTTCAAACAACGCAGTAAAACGAAAGCATTCTAATATAGTGAAAGTCACTCAGTCAAGCCTGACTCTTTGTGACCCCATGGACTGTACAGTCTGTGGAATTCTCTAGGCCAGAATACTAGGGTGGAAATTCCCTTCTTTAGGGGATCTTCCCAATCCAGGCATTGAATCTAGGTCTCCCGGATTGCAGGCAGATTCTTTACCAGCTGAGCCACAAGGAAGCCCAAGAATACTTGAGTGGGTAGCCTATCTCTTCTCCAGCAGATCTTCCCAACCTAGGAATCGAACCGGGGTCTCCTGCGTTGCAGGCGGATTCTTTACCAACTGACCTGTTAGGGAAGCCCATCCTAATTTAGAGGGTTTAGTAAATGGTTTGAAGTTAAAAGTGCTTATAGAACTTGAAAAACAGCGAACTACTTCTCTTCAGTTTGAATAAATAGTCTAAAATAAAGCACAGTAGGATCCCAGTACTTTACAGAAGACAGAAATAAAGATCATTTAGAATAGAATGAGGAGAAGGCAATGGCTCCCCGGTCCAGTACTCTTGCCTGGAAAATCCCATGGACGTAGGATCCTGGTAGGCTGCAGTCCGTGGGGTTGCTGAGAGTTGGACACGACTCATTGACTTCACTTTCACTTTTCATGCATTAGAGAAGGAAATGGCAACCCACTCCAGTGTTCTTGCCTGGAGAATTCCAGGGACGGCAGAGCGTGGTGGGCTGCCTTCTATGGGGTCGCACAGAGTCGGACACGACTGAAGGGACTTAGCAGCAGTAGCAGAATAGAATGAAGACAAATGTCATCAGAAGTATTAACGTATTCCTGAACTACCTTTTGCTTTTTAGTAGGAAAGAGGTGAATTCCGCTTCTTTCCATTGAGGTTTCTTTCTGTAGACATATCTAGTAGTAACACAAAAGCAGTGCTCTGTCTAGCATGTACTTGCAGTTGGATACTGATTCCCACAGGTACAAGGGATGTGTTTTTTTAAGGTCAGGGATGTAACATTTCCTGAACTTGGATACTGGAGAATAAAACCCTTACAATAAACTCTGAGGTCAACTACCACCACTGTAATTCTATACCTTCTTCCATAATCAGTTTTATTTGCTTCAACTTGGTTTATTTATTTACAGATATCTGTACTGATGCCCTTTCTCCTTTCTTAGTTAACTTGCACTAAATATTTTATCTCTTCCATCTGACTGAAAGCTCCTTAAAATCAAAGACCAGCACAAAACAAATATATTTGCAAATGTGTCTCAAAGATAGATGAATGGGTAGATAGATGATTGGCTGGAGTCTGACATTGTCATTGAAGATAAATTTAAACTATCAGAAAAGACTGCTTTTTAACCATCAGTGGGTGCATGCGTGTGTGCATGCTCAGTCATGTATGACTTGTGATCTCAAGGACTGCAGGCTCCTCTGTCCATGGAAATTCCCAGGCAAGGATACTGGAGTGGATTGTCATTTCCTACTCCAGGGATCTTCCTAGCCCAGGGATTGAACCTGCGTCCCTTACATCTCTTGCATTAGCAGACAAATTCTTTACCACAGTGCCACCTGAGAGGCTCTGTAACCATGAGTAAGGACCACAAAAGTATAACATTTAATCCCTAATTGTCACTAATTGAGTTTAGTATAAGCAGAGAGTCTGGGGTGTAAGAAGTTTATTAGAGATCAATTTCTGTGTAAGGAATGGAGAGGAAGGAGATTGGGGTAGATGAAGTAATATAGCTACACAGACCTCATAAGGCCTTGACCAGTATGACAGGGAGCTCTGGATTGCCAGAATATTTGGCACTGATCTGAACTGTCTGAGCTTCTAAACTCTGACTCAGTTAGGCAGAGGATGCAAGCTTGTGTGGTGGGGTGTAACCTAGGGCCAGGTGGCTGAGACACCCACTCTTGACAAATGGAGGCAGTCACCTGAAGACATTCCACACGGACAGCATGTCCTACCTTGAAGGAGCACTAGAAGGTATAGCTCCATGTCTTCCATACTGCTGCTATTAAGTCGCTTCAGTCGTGTCCGACTCTGTGTGACCCCATAGACGGCAGCCCACCAGGCTCCCCTGTCCCTGGGATTCTCCAGGCAAGAACACTGGAGTGGGTTGCCATTTCCTTCTCCAATGCATGACAGGGAAAAGTGAAAACGAAATTGCTCAGTCATGTCCGACTCTTCGCGACCCCAGGGACTGCAGCCTACCAGGCTCCTCCATCCATGGGATTTTCCAGGCAAGAGTGCTGGAGTGGGAAAAATTTAACAGGTGAGATGATCATCTACTGTATTATTTTTCCTCTACATAAGTCAACCCCAGTGATTATGTCACGTATCACTCAGCTGTTCTGTGCTTAATCACTCAGTCATGTCCAACTCTTTGTGACCCCATGGACTGTAGCCTGGCAGGCTCCTCTGTGCCAGGCTCCTGTCAGTGGGGATTCTCCAGGCAAGAATACAGGAGTGGGTTGCCATGCCCTCCTCCAAGGGATCTTCCCAACCCAGGGATCAAACCCATGTCTCCTTCATTGCAGGCAGATTCTTTACCGTCTAAGTGACAAGGGAAGCCCGAGAATACTGGAGTGAGTAGCCTCTCCCTTCTCCAGAGGAACTTCATGACCATCTGAGCTACCCAGGGAGCCCTATCACTGAGCTACTACAGTATTACTTGAATGCTTAGTGATTGAGATGGTGTAGCATGGCATTTTAAACGCAGAATTTAAGAGGAGGGGAAAAAAAAAGGAAATAGAGAATACTTTTATTCTGAAAGTGAGGGCATGAATAAGTCCTCCAAGTTTCTTCAAATTGACATTCATCTTTGAGTAAAATCCAAGAATTTAAATAATGAAATTTAAGTAGTCTTATGGAATTCTGAAACACTTATTGAAGCATTTTTGTATTGATTTCTCTTCGATTGGAATGCTGAAAATGTTCACACTATAGGTAAAGGTCAAACTAAATTAAAATATTGCTATTAAATAAAATTAAAGATATTAAAATAAGATAGTTCAATATCCTTAATAAAAGTAATTAAATGAAAAATATATTTAGTTTTATATTAAATACTTAAAAATAGAGCCAAATATTTCAGTTATATCATATTCTATTTTTAGTTTTAATCAGAGAAGTAGAAAAATTTTTATTTTCTATAACACAACCTTTAAAAAAACAAAACTGAAGTATTGTTGATTTACAATATTGTGTTACTTTCCTGTACTTCAAAATGATTCAGTTAGGTTGGTGCAAAAGTAATTGTGGTTTCAGACCATGAATTTTAAATCATTATGATCAGGCTCAGACACATCTTTGTTAATCAAAATAGAAACCATTACAATGAGCACATTTTTGCCAATGAGAAGTTAATGCCTGTAGTGTAAGATTTCTGTGCTTTGGGATTCCATGAATTCTTGGAAAGCATTTTCTGCCTCCTGCTGGTTCTAGAAGTGTTTTCCCTGCAAAAAGTTGTTGAGATACTTGAAGAAGTGGAAATTGGTTGGCGAGAGGTCGGGTGCATTTGGCAGATGAGGCAAAACTTCACAGCCCACTTTGTTCAACATTTGAAGCACTGGTTATGTGATGTACGCTCTAGGAAAAGAATTGGGCCCTTTCTGTTGACTAATACTGGCTGCAGATGTCGCAGTTTTTAGTGGATCTCATCGATTTGCTGAGCATACTTCTCAGATGTGATGGTTTTGCTGGGCCTCAGAAAGCTGTAGTGGATCACATGGGCAGCAGACCACCACGCAGTGATCATGGTCTTTTTTGGTGCAAATTTGGCTTTGGAAAGTGTTTTGGAGTTTCTTCTTCGTCCAGCCACTGAGTTGGTCATCACTAGTTGTCATATATAATCCATTTTTTGTCACACATCACAATCCAATTGAGAAATGGTTCACTGTTGCATAGAATAAGAAAAGATGACTCTTCAAAATGCCAATTTTTAAAAAATTTCCAGTCAGCTCATGAGGCACCCACTTATCAAGTGTTTTCGCCTTTAAACAACCATAGGATAGTTGACCTTGAATTCTTGGGCAACTTCTTGTGCAGTTGTAAGAAGATCAGCTTCAATGATTGCTCCCCATTGGTTGTTGTCACCTTCTAATGGCCAGCCACTATGCTCATCTTCAAGGCTCATCTCCTTTGCAAAACTTGAACCACCACTCCACTGTACGTTCATTAGCAGGTCCTGGGCCAAATGCGTTGTTGATATTGTGAGTGGACTCCACTGTTTTACAACCCATTTTGAACTCAAACAAGAAAATCACTCAAATTTGCTTTTTGTCTAACAGCTTTTCCATGGTCTAAAATACATGTAAAAAAAAAAGTCATTAGCAAAAGATGTAAAGCAAGAGATGTACTTTAAAATGATGTATAACGTAGCCACACATTTAAGAACGTATTCCAATATCAAATGGCGAATTTAAACAATATAAAAACCACAGTTACTTTTGCACCAACCTAAAATATATTTTTTCAGTTTCTTTTCCTTTATAGATTATTGCAAAATATTGAATATAGTTCCCTGTGCTATATAGCAGGTCCTTGTTCGTTATCTATTTTATATATAGCAGTGTGAGTCTGTTCCTGTTTTGTTAATAAATTCATTTGTCTTATTTTTTAGATTCCACATATAAGTGATATCATATATTTGTCTTATTTCACTCAGTATGATGATATTTAGGTCTATCCATGTTGCTGCAATTGACATTATTTCATTTTCTTTATGACCAAGTGATGTTTTATTGTGTGTGTGTACACACATATATTTCACGTCTTCTTTATCTCTTCATCTGTTGACAGACACTTAGGTTGCTTCCATGTCTTGGCTATTGAAAGTAGTGCTGCTGTGAAAATTGAGGTGCATATATGTTTTTTAATTAGGGTTTTTGTATTTTCCAGATATATGTCCGGGGCGGGGGGAGTGCTGGGTCATATTTCTTTTCCATAGTTTCTGCTCCAGTTTACATTCCCATCAATTCCTTTCTTTACACATCCTTTCCAGCATTTATTAATTGCAGACTTTTTGATGATGGCCATTCTGATAGGTGTGAAGTGATACCTCATTATAGTTTTTATTTGCATTTCTCTAATAATTAATGTTGAGCATATTTCTTGTGCCTATTGACCGTCTGTATGTCTTTTCTGGAGAAATGTCTTTTGAGGTCTTCTGTCCATTTTTTGATTGTGTTGTTTTGATTTTTGGTATTGAGTTGTATGAGTTGTTTGTATATTTAATAAATTAACCCCTTCTTGGTAGCATTATTTGAAGATATTTTCTCCCAGTCCGTAAGTTGTCTTTTTGTTTTGTTTATGGTTTCCTTTGCCTTGCAAAAGCTTATATGTTTGATTAAATCATGTTTGTTTATTTTTGCTTTTCTTTCTTTTGTATTGCAGAACTCACCTAAGAAAATATTGCTGTGATTTATGTTTAAGAATGTTTTGCCTATGTTTTCTAGAAGTCTTATGCTGTCATGTCTTATATTTAAGTCTTCAAACTGTTTTGAGTTTATTTTTTTTAATAAGCATGAAACTTTAGGAGGGATAATTTTTCCTTTACACTTCTAGGTTCTTGGCTGAGCACCCCCACCCCTCACCCCAAGACATATTAACAGGAGAAAGACAAACAGAATTTTAATAACATGTCTACCTCCTGTATGCATAGGAGATACCCAGAAAAGTTGAGTAACTCCCTGAATAGCCCAATTCACCGCCTTAAATACCATTTCCAGCTAAAGACAAAGGAAAATGGAAGGAGACAGGGAGACCAGTTATGGGAGGTTACCAAGCAATGCATAGTAAACTAGAGT
>SJYA01003477.1:74742-101077 GCA_006410615.1 Neotragus moschatus
CCTCACTTATACATTAGGGATAAACATAATACCTTCCTTGTATAATTGTGGTGATGATTAATAAAATGCTTAACACACTCTCTGATGTATATTAAATGTTCAATAAATACAGTTGATGTTAGAATTATTCTTTTTCTCTATCTTCCTTAATTCTCTTGTGGACTGCTGTTCCTTTTCTCAGTACTTTAGAAGTGAGTGTTCCTTAGCATTTGTCATGAACCCTCACGTTTTCTCAGTCACTCTGCTCTCCCTGGGCAATCGCTTCCATTCCTGTTACTTAACTGACGTCTATACAAGACTTTGCACTTATTTCGGGTTTTGCAGACTTAACTCGTGTAAAACTAAACTACTCAACTTCTCCTCCAAAGTTCTCCTTTTCTATTTTTCATTGAATGTCACCACCGTGTAGATGGCCAAGTCAAACATTTGGCAAAATCCTTGACACCTCCCTTCTTTTCACCCTCTACCCCCTTACTGAGTCAATTATTAAATCATGCCTATCCACATCCTTACGTCAGTAATCCTATTTTTCTTTATCCCATTGTCACTTTTTTTTTCTTACAACAGGTCATCATCTATTTTTTTTTTTTTTTTGCCTTATAGTTATATCAAGCTAAATTGTCTCTCTGGAGTCTCTTCTTACCTGCTTGTAGTTCGTTCTCCACACATTGGCCAGTTTCATATCTTTAAAATAATGAAAATTTGATGACAAAAATTCTATCTGTAACAGTTTTCCTTCAATGACATCCTTCTCCTAGGATGATGTCCTTGCTCCTGCTGTTAACATTAAAAAAATAAAATAGTCAAATATTTCATTATTACTGATGGCATTAAAGTTACATAAGACACAGTAATGTTTGTGTACTCACTATTTTAATGTATTTAAAATATTTAACAATGTTCTTTTGTTAGGGGTTGTTCCTGGATAAGCTTTTGGACCATTGGCTTTAGACTCAGCCTTAACTGAACTCATATAGTTTTATTTTCTTGGAGAACTGAGTCAATGATACTTGTTTATTTGTAATGGATATAATTTTACAGATTTTTGCTTTATATTATGACAGAGAAAATAAATATTTATGTCCTTACCATGTCTCTAAAAATGACTGGATTAACACATTTTGTTACTGTGACTTTGTTTACCTTTTTTCATCAGGTCATTTCTGGACTTAAGGTTTTATTATCTTTTTATATTTTCAGTACTTCTATTATGTTAAGATTTTCATTCTCCTAAGTTAAATGAATAATTTTGGAAAATGTCATCAAATGTGATTTAAAACTGGTAAGTTAGGGATCTTCAAAGTTGTTTATGTGGGCAGCATGCTCATTTGTGTTAATATTGTATAGTGATATCAGACACTCATGACTGGCTGCTTCCCATTTGTTGGACATTTTGACCACTGCTTGGTGCTAGGCACTGTGTGGGGTTCCAGGACTACAGAGATGAAAAGGAGATAGTATCTGATATAGACTGCATGCTCTAATATAGGCACCGTACATTACCATAAACTATGGACCATTTCTGCTTTCAGAATAAGAAATATTTGTGCCCTTCTTCTCATATGCTTTTTTATTCTAGAAATTCATTCCTTTCACCCTTTTCCTCTGTGAACTACATTAACTACATAATGACAGAAAAAATAATGAGTAGTAGTGGTGGCTATAAGTATAAGCCCTGTGGTCAGAAACATCCAGATGAAAATACCAGCTCTATTAGTTATTAGCTGTAGTAGTCAACTATTGATGTGGAAGGAGCCATACTGTAATTCCGTAGCTTAAAAAAGCAATATTATGGCCTGGGAGAACTCCATGGACAGAGGACCCTGGCAGTCTATAGGCCATGGGGTTGCAAAGAGTTCACTAATGCTTTTATGCAGATTAGCAGGAACTTGACTAAACTGAGTGACTCTGCTTCAGGTTGAGGCAGCCAGGCTGATCTGTTACTCACTGCAGATCTGTGAGTCAGTTGGGTGGCTCTCTCTGCTCCACATTTGCTCTTTATGGGGCATAGGCCAAAGGGGCAGCAGTTTCTCAAACACTTTCAGTGGTAGGAGAGCAGGAGAACATCTGGGGTTGGAGCTGACATGTCACTTCTAGCTCCGTGCTATTGGCCAAAGTGGATCACATGATCAGGCCCAGTCAAGGCGTAGGAAAACATACTTAATCCATGGGAGTGTGACAGTAAGCATGCAGAGAAGATTGAAGAATTGGAGTTGATCATCTAATCTATCATCCTAATTGTGTGTGTTTGGACAAGTGACTTGACCTATCTAAGTATCTATTTCCTTATTTATAAAATGGAGGTATGAAATATAAAATGGAGGTATAAAATGCTTGAGTCTGTATCATAGATTTCATTTTGAGGACTAAGTAGAATAACATATGCATAGCTCTTAGCATGAGTGTCTGAGCAAAGTAAGCAGACAGTATATTTTAGCTGTTGGTGAGGGTTGAGTCTTAACACTAGGCTCAAATTTATTGGATGACCCTAGAGACTGGACTTACAATCAAAGCTGTGCTTCTTGGTCCACAGTAGACCACATACTCTGTAATGTGTGTCCCCTACTAAGTGAGTGAATGTTAACATTATAAGGATCCAAATGTAAACCATCTGTTCTCATTCTCCTTAGGTATCTTTAAAACAGAATACCAGGGCCAACTACCCATTGTCATTTTTCCAACCAGTGGTATTGTGCAGCCCAAGTCATCAGCGGTTATTAAAGTGGATTTCTGTGCAGACCAGCCCATAGTTGTAAACGAATTGGCAAAGTGAGTGTATACTGTGGTTCTTAATTCTAGTAGTGCTTGATAGTTTCCTGTTTCTCTTTTCATATATGCCTGTTGTCTTTGAATTTATGTTAGCTTCTTTGTTCTTTGAGTCAGCATTCATTCATTGAGTATCTACTGTTTGCCAAGTATTAGAGACTGAAAAAATGTGAAGAACTGGAGAATGGCATATGGGTACACCTAGTAGGAACTCAGTTTGAATTTCGTGGGGGTGAGGGAATGGATCAAGAAGGAGCTCCACTAAGGAGGTAGTAGTTGAACGAAACACCTGTTGTTGAGTAGAAATTGGCCAGCAAAGAGCAGTGGTGTGATTTGGGCTGAGTGTGTGTGTGTGTGTGTGTGTGTGTGTGTGTGTGTGTGTGTGTAGGAGAGATGGATATTGGCGATGGGAGTAGGTTAGAGGAATGATTTCAGGCAGAGCAAGTAGAAGATGACTTCCTAGAGGTGAATAGACAGTGTTACACATCTCGAGATCTGAGGCAAAGAGATGGAGGTAAGGAGTGACGAAACCAGAAGAACAGAATGGCGCAGGGTCCAGTTAAGGACCTTATATATAGGAAAGCTTTTTTTTTTTTTTTTTTTGCTATACTTCTCAGTTCATTAGCAGGATATGCAGTCAGTATAATGAGTCACCACTAGTAGTAAAACAATGAAATAGAAAACATCAGAATGCATCTCACATACTAAGTTCAAGTGGCATTTTGTAAAACTTGTTTCATGAGTATATGTGTCTGTGTATGTGTGTATGTATATGTGTCTGTGTATGTGTGTATTTTGCATTGCAGTGTAAAATGCATTTCTCACTGAAGGCCACAGTTCAAAAAAATGTTTGAGAAATAGTTGTGAGCCCTGATTCAAACTTAGGTTTTATTCTAAAGGCCATGGAATCTCAGGAAAGTTTTTGGATGGGTTGTCTTAATTAGTTTTCATTTTAGAAAGCTCACATTAATAGCAGCGTACAAAATCAAGAAGTACAGATGTGGAGTGGATAGTCTGACTAGAAACTATAATAGTAAGGCAGAAGAAAAATAATGAAGGCCTCAGCTAAGGTACAGATTGGGAATATGGAGAGAAGTGTGCAGAATGGAGTATGTTATGGAGGTAGATTTGACTATATTTAGTAACTAGTTATAGAAAGATAAAGTAACAGGAGGGTCAGGTCTATGGTAGAAGATCCTGACTCCAGTTGTAATGTTGGAATTGATTTGCTTTGCAGAATCCTTTGGAGCCTATTAGATTTACTTACATTGAGTCCCATAAAAAATTTTGGTCTAGGTATATATTACTTTGAGAATTGTCAGTTCATAAGTTGTAGATGAAGCGTGAAGTGTTAAAAGTAACTTTGAGAAAGAGAGTAGAGTATAAAAGAGTAGGAGAGAAACAGCATTATTCATGGAATTTACAAAATACCCAAGTCTTAGGAGAATAAAAAGGTAGAGTCTAAATAAGTTGAAGGAAAACCATGAAAGTATGGTGTCAAGAAAGCTAAGTGAGGGGAGATGTGTAAAGAGATGGTATCAGCCATGCCTAATGTGACAGAGATCGAGTGTAAGTTAAGGACTTCGGTGGTTTGGTCATTGATTTGTGCTATCTGATGGGGCAAGATTCAAAAGGATTGCATTTATGCCAGAGAGGGATGAATGTAAGGTAAAGGAAGTTTCAACAGTAAATTCAGATTAGTCTGAAAAATGAAGTTTTATGAGGGGAGATATTCATTTCAGCAAATAAGTGGAGTTTTGCTGAGATACTTTGCTTCATAGAGAATTGGGTTATTAGGATAAAGATGAAGTTGGTGAGTGGCCTTGTGGAAATGGGATGATTAGAAAAGAATCTCAGAATTCTAGAACTAGAGGTGGCCATATAAATCTTCCTATCTAACTCTGGTATTTATAGAATAATTGGAGAAATGGAAATATCCATAAATTTTTTTTAGGTCAATTCACACAGTTATTTTCCATCTTTGTTGTTTCCCAGAGACAATACATTAGGTTGCACATATGCCATTCTACTGTGCAGGTTCAGACAGACAGAAGGACATGACAGTCTGTCACATACATGAAAGGGACTTCTCTTAGGTCTTCGAATTTTAATTTTAATGTGAGTTTATAAAATTTCTGTTTATATAAACATTTAGGAGAAAGTGTATAGAATTCTAATTAAAATATATACGTATAATTCATTATCTTGTAGAGTGAGTTTGCAAGATCGTCCAGACATATTCTTGAATATCAGAGCTCATGTGGTTGAGCAGATTATTGAGTTGTTAAACATAAATAATGATAAAAAGTTGGAATGCGTAAGCTTTGGTTCTGTTTTCTTTGGAACGTCAAAGATTGAACGCGCACTTCTGTACAATAATAGCCCAGAACCTGTAAACTGGGTAGCCATAATGCAAGATGATTCCATTGGAGAAGAATTGGTAAGTAAATAATGGAATGGAGGAAGATCAAGTATTATGTTTTGAAATAGATTGTTTTGAACTTACTAATAACCAATAAGCTGTTTAGTTACTCTAAAAATGTTTTAACATGAAGATACGATTTCATTTCACGTGTTTCCAAGGGTGACCTCAAAAAGTTTAGTAAATCAAGCTGACCTTGAAGTAATCTATATCTGAAATAAACTAGATGGGTATTAATATATCTTAGTGGCTAATTGTGGGGGTTTATGTTCTCATCAATTTTTCAATAATTATTTTAAGTTTTATGAGGTGTCTTGATCAAATTTATGTATGTTAGTTTAAAGACATACATTTTCTCTATATCTAGTCTCTGGAATTTCAATAATTATTTTATGACCACATTTTAAAAAACTTTTTGTATATTTGCCTTAATACTCTTTTATTTCTGATTTTATATTACAGGGTACAAATATTAAACAGAGAACAGATGTTGCTTTAAATAATCTCACCTACTTAAAGAAAATAAAGAGCATAGATATTACCACAATTATCTCCTGTGTTCCTAATGAAGGGAGGTTACTACCTTATCAAAAGAGTTTAATTACATTTTGTTTCAGCCCAAAGTAAGCAAAAATAATTTCATTATGGTGTTATTGATCAATGGAAAGTATATTAATGGTACATTCATCAGATTTATTTTAATAGTAAAACTTGGCAGAAGGCACAAATTGGATTTTTCTTATTATGGTTCTAAATATTTCTAATACGGTTAACATTATTTCCAATATTTAAAAATGTTTGTAAACACTTTCAGTTCAATTCAGTTCAGTTGCTCAGTCGTGTCTGACTCTTTGCGACCCCATGAATTGGAGCACGCCAGGCCTCCCTGTCCATCATCAACTCCTGGAGTTCACCCAAACTCATGTCCATCGAGTCGGTGATGCCATCCAGCCATCTCATCCTCTGTCATCCCCTTCTCCTCCTGCCCTCAATCCCTCCCAGCATCAGGGTCTTTTCCAGTGAGTCAACTCTTCGCATGAGGTGGCCAAAGTAAACACTTTATTTTAAATTAAAAATCTCTCTAGACCTTGTGGAAATGAGATGGTGAAAGTTTGGAGTTGCTTTGAATTGTGGCCACAGACCAGTCTGTTCGACCAAGACCTTATTGTCCTTCCAGAAATAGTCACACAGTGGCTAGGAGCATGGAGTTTGTTGTAGATGCCTTCAAAGAGGATGCAGTGCTCCTGCCAGGGCCAAATACTTAGACTGAATATCAGAAATATTAATCCTTTAGTAGCTGCTGGGATCAACCACACTTGGTTGTGGAAATTCATACAATGGTTTAGGACTTTTGCCAATGTGTAGTTTTCCCTGTGCTTGGTTTGGTTATTTAGTTTGAAAATATAATTGGCAATGTTGTTTTAAATATACAATAGCAATTTCAGGTCAGAAAAGACAATGGCACCCCACTCCAGTACTCTTGCCTGGAAAATCCCATGGACAGAGGAGCCTGGTAGGCTGCAGTCCATGGGGTCGCTAAGAGTCGGACACGACTGAAGCGACTTAGCAGCAGTAGCAGCAGCAGCAGCAGCAATTTCAGGTACAGTTGAGAGGTTGTAGTGTACGACAATAACTAATCCAGTTGTCAGTATGTTGACCTTTGTAAGAAGGCAATGTTTAATGTATTTCTCTCTGTGGCAACCGGGTCACTTGGTGATACCAATTGTCTGATGAAGACTGAGTTGTGGTTTAATTTAAGGACGGTAATAAATCAAGTAATTGTTCTATTTGTACAATCTATAATTGCCTTATTAATCATCCCTTCATGCAGGAAATTTCCTTGGTGAGTCTGTAAGATTCTGTTTAATACACAATCTTTGAAATTCTAAATGTTCTTTTCATGGCAATATGTTCATTTTATTCGAGAGTCTAGCATGAACTCAGAAGTAAATATGATTTGTGGTCTTAAAGGTATTCTCAATATGCTATTTGAATTCCTATGTAATATTTCACATAAACCTTTTGTGTATATATTTGAGTATCCAGTGCTAAAAAGCTGAGCTCTAGGGAAGGCAATGGAGAAGGCAATGGCACCCCACTCCAGTACTCATGCCTGGAAAATCCCATGGATGGAGGAGCCTAGTAGGCTGCAGTCCATGGGGTTGCGAAAAGTTCGACATGACTGAGCGAATTGACTTTCACTTTTCACTTTCCTGCATTGGAGAAGGAAATGGCATCCCACTCCAGTGGTCTTGCCTGGAGAATCCCAGGGATGGGGGAGCCTGGTGGGCTGCCATCTGTGGGGTCGCACAGAGTCGGACACGACTGAAGCGACTTAGCAGCAGCAGAAAGCAGCAGGTAAGGCAAGTAAAGTTTGTCAGGGCACAAGACTGAGATATAACCCATCTGTGTCTTTGGTCCTACTTCCTTTCTTCTCATCTTTCCTTTGCTTTTCTCCTCTGCCAATATTTGGCTGTTACCAAATCCTAATCTCCAAATTGCCTTTTCTCCTCTAACAAGAATGTGGCTAGAAATATGTGCTTAATTCATGGGAGGACACAGATATGTACCAAAGATTTGCAGTTACACCCGGGTGTAGGAAGGACCACCATAGAGACTTGAACAGAGACTTTAGTTAGCAATGAAGTTTGCCTGGAAAGAAAATCCTTTACACAGAAAGTGACATTGGAGGCAAGAGTTTGACAACTTAATATATTTCAATCCCACTTATCTTGCAAATATCATCATGAACTCAGTGTTTTTGACTTCACATATATGAGTGAGGCCTTCTTTTGCAAGTTTCAGTATCTTGTGTGGTAATTTTGGAAAATGGGTCACAGTTATCTTTTTATTGCTGAATTCCATCTGTGTAGATTTAGGTATTGGGTTGATATTCCCTTTTGAGAGATTAATAAAATGTGTCATCTTTGCTTTAGAAATAATTGATTGTAATTTTTTCACAGGCTAATCATTGATGGTCAGAAGAATGATCCTTCACATAGGCAAGACTATGCTGTTTATTTGAGATTCGAGTCTGTAGGAAGTAAAGATGGGTTTTTGAGAGAAGATAATCAAATCATCAAAAGTAAGTGTGAAATAAACATTATAAAATATATAGCTGTTTAAATTCTTTAAAAGTTTGGACACCAATATATGTAGAGGCAACTTAATGAAATGTATAATTATTGATTAGAATGAAAATGCAAACATGCGAGAGACCTTAACATGTCTTCTGTGGAACATTGAGAAAAGTCATCCTCAGAATCATTTATATAATAATTTTCCAATTTAAAAGATAAATGACTTAATTATTTTAAGATGACAGTAGGTAAACATGGTGATGTAGAGTTAAATAAAATAAAAACAAAGCAACCTTGTTTCTTTTCTTCGCAAGCCTAGATTTTCTCTTAGAGATTAATATGGGAACAAGTGATCTATTTCATCTTTACCAAACCTTTAGCTCTCTTAGAATCTACATAGAGTAACAGTCAAAGAATAAGACCTAGAGTTCTAGTATCAATAGATAGGATGCAGTGTCTTGTTATAGGATATTCATAAGTGCATGTGCTTTTTCAGTCACATGTAAAAGTACAGGGGACTCTGTACATTTCAGGTAATGTTGGATGAGTTGCAGTGAGGAAAATGGAGTTGAAGTTCAGTTTAGCAAGGAAGATCAAAGATAAAATAAAAATATAGACAGATGAGAGATGAAATCCAGAAAGATGACCATGGCAAGATAAGAGTCTAGAAGATTTGCATGTTGGTATGAGTGCTGTCATTGAGCAGAGTTGAACAGTGTTCCTAGGGCAGAAATTGATTGCTCTGTTACTATTTATTCCATAGTTGGTGATACTGAGCTCTGTCTGCTGATCATAGACAGAACATTTATTCTAGGCTTTCAAGTTAATCTGGTTTTTAATGGCTAGAGATAGAGATGCTAGGTGTGCCTTAGAATCTTGGATTGGCTAGTAAGAGCATGAGTGAAGAAATATAAACCCTGTTTTGGGGATTCTAGTTGTAATACTTTCTCTGCAAAACTATTCTTTCACTCAGTCAGAGCCCTTATTTCATAGTGACTACCTTCTTTTCTAGTACTGTATCTCCAAAACTTCGTATTTACATTGTTGCTCATTTTATATTCCATTGTTCATAATTTTAATCACTTTCTCCCAAGTGTATGTAAACCTCTTGGCTCAACTCCCACTGTGGCTGAGTAGAAAACCTCTAATCTGATTCAATTCAAGTCTCAGCCTACTCCAGGGCTGTACCTCAGAAGCTAATTGGGCCAGTGAAAAGCACAAAACCATTAATCCCAACCGAGTCCTGGTATTTGCCATTACTACTACATTCCTCCACTCATTCACTTTCTCCTGATCTGAGATTCGTATTCACCCAGCTTCTCTTCTCCCGTGAAAACCCCAGTCCTTCCTCCTTCTTCTTCACTCTAAGCTGACAAATACAATAAGTGACCTAATAAGACATTTCCACTTGAATTTCTACCAGATGTCTCAAAATTAACATGTTCAAAAAGAATTATTGATTCCCCATAGCCTGTCCCTCCTGAAGTCTTTCCTGCCTCAAGAAATGACTTCATTTCTTCCATCACTTTGTTCCATTTCATTCCATCACTTCAGTTGCTTATGTCAAAAACCTTAGCATCATCATTTATTGTGTTCCATCTCCAATTCTACTGCAATCAGTCAGCAAATTTTGTTATCTCTACTGTCAAAAGTATATCTTATGTCGGATCTTTTCTTCCCATTCTTCTGCTACTCTTCTGCAGCCTTCTACTACTCTTCTACTTCATTCCTGAGTGTTTTTTTTTCCTTTTTTTTTTTTTTGAGCATGCCAAGTCATTCCTACATTAGAGTCTTTGTATTTGCTGTTTTCTGTATTTAGAATATACTTAAAAATTTTTTCCCCATGATTTTCTTCCAGGGTCCTTTATATCTTTGCTCACGTCTCCCTATCAATTCTTTTTGGAGTTCCCCATATAAATGAGCAGCCCCAAGACATTGTACTCTGTTTCACCTTACTTTACCTATTTATTTTATTGTCAGTGTCACCTCACTAGAATGTAAAATCCATGAGAGCAAGGACATCGCCTGTTTTATTCACTACTGTACTCCCAAGGTCTAGAAAAATACCGACACAGAGAAGGCATTCAGTAACTTTGTTGAATGAAAGATTGAATTAGATACCCATGTCTCATCAAGTCTTTCAGATGACACTGTTTGGACTGAGCAAATATATTCTGGGTTCCCAAAACACTTTTAATATTAACAAACTATTATTGCTTTTACAGGTGACTCATTTCAGAAAGTGGAATTAGCCCTGACAGGCTCAGGACTTCCAGTCTTACTACAGTTTGATCCTGGAAGGATTCTTAATTTTGCACCTTGTTTCATGGGTGGACATTCAGAGATTCATTGTGTTATGCACAATCGATCCAAATCCCTTCCTCTGATATACCACTTTAAAAAAATTGCACATTTTAAAATTGATCCTCAAAAGGGCAAGATTGATGAAGGATGTATGCAGGTAAGATTATCATACTATGTTTCACATGCTTGAAATATTTTAAGGTTGACTGAAAAGCCATACAGAGAATTAAAACCTACATTTGTTGTACCAGTGTTTAGAAATTTAATCTCTTATGTGGCCTAGTTATGAATAATTTTGTATCCGTGAAAGTCAAGTCACTCAGTCATGTCCAGCTCTTTGCAACTCCATGGACTGTAGCCTATCAGGCTCCTCCGTCCGTGAGATTTCCCAGGCAAGAGTGCAGGAGTGGGGTGCCATTGCCTTCTCAAGGGGATCTTCCCGGCCCAGGAATCAAACCTGGGTCTCCCGCATTGCAGGCAGACACTTTACCATCTGAGCCACCGGAGAAGCCTGTATCGGTTTGTATTGGTACCTGTACAATACTCGTAATTATTTCTTATGTGCCTTCCATGTGCAAAAAAACCCCAAATACTGTAGAGAAAGCAAAGAAGTGCAAAACATAGTTATGCTTCTATGGATTTTTTTTTCCTGAGGGAGTATTTATTTATGTGCCCAGGATGTTGACCCCTAAACTTAAATATCCAACACGGAGTTTTGACCCTCTCTCATGAGGGTGGATCCAGGCATGGTCCTGGAGCCCGTGTCTAGGGCAGTGGAACCCAGGGACCAGAGGCGGGAAGCCAGCAAATGGTGAAACAGCGGTGGGAACCAGGCCCTCTTCCCCATCCCAAGAGCTGAGGATGGCTGACCAAGCATGGGTGCACATGTGTGGGGGAAGTGGAAGTCCAGTGCCATGTGCAGAGGCTACAGCCTGGTTTCCAGCCCCAGTGCCAGGAGAGAGGTGGTGGCGGCAGTTTTGCCACTGAGAGGCCCAGGTCTATGTACTCCTGTGAGGCGAGGCGGTAGGGGGAAAGCAGGCACTAGAGTCTGAGGACTTGCTGAGGGATGCATCTTCCCAGGCCAGCTCTTAAGAGGCTGGTGTGGAAAGCACCCTGCAACTGCTGGTCATGGGCACGTGCATCAGGGGCACAGTGAGGGGTGGAGGTCGAGGCTGGCGTCAGGAGGCTTGCCGTCATCAGCTGAGTGCAGGGAGAAGTCTTGGCACTGGTGCTGGCAGTTCAGGATTGAGTCATACAGTGCCTCCTACTGGCGCAGCAGGGATGCATCCTGCCGCCGCCGCTGCCAGGTCGCCACCTGTGGCCCATCCAGGTGGGCGGTGTACCGGGGCTGCTCCCAGACGTTGGCGGCTTGGGTCCAGCTGGCTGCGGCTGCGTGGGCAGTGGATGCGCCCCATCTCTGGCCAGGAGCCCCGGGCGATGAGTGGACCCACGGGGTCGCACAGTAGCGGCGGGAGCCCGGCGCGGACCCAGCCCGCACCGCCTAGTGCCTGGCCTGGAACAGCCTGGGGGGTTGAACTCGGGATGCCGCCTCCTTCCCTCCAATGCTCTGCTGGGTAAGAAATTTTTTAATGCATTACGGAAGCGTAAGACATACACACAAACAGGTAGGGTTCAAGAAGAATGCCAAATGTCTTCAACCAGATCTGTAACAAGGTGATATAGAACCTTCAGCCAGATAGAAAGGTCTGCCAAGATGGCAACGTATGAGCCAGACCATGAAGGTTGAGCTGAATTTTCAAATTGAAAACAAAATTCTTAATTGGCGGAGGCCTTGTAGAGCTATCGGTGCAGAGCACAGAAGTTGAACGCCAAGACATACCTGTGAGTAAGGACAGCTTGTGGATGTCGGGTTTGCTTTTTCTCACTACTCGGACAGTTCTTTCCCAGATCCTCTGCCACTTGTTTTTTGTTTGTTTTGTTTTAAGTAAACTGTTATTGGAATGTAGCCGCTCTTATTTGTTGCCTATTGTTTATAGCTGCTTTCATGCTACAAGGGCAGGTTAAATGGTTGTGAGTTGTATGGTTCATAAAGCCTAAATAGTTACTGTCTGGTAATTAACAGAAAAAGTTTGCTGAGTCTTGCTCTAAATACCATTAGACAGGAGTGGTTTGTTTCACCTCGGATTCTTACCTTATCATCTTTCCTCCGATGCATAGTGGTATGGTTCATAAAGTTATTGATGGAAGCTTTCTCCCAGTGGCAATCAAGAGCTATTGTATACATGTTTAAATGAATGCAGTTCATATGTATAACTCTTCCTGCTTCATTAGAATGACACTCCCTCCCCCCATTTTCAATAGAGCTAATTAGTCTTCAGAGAATAACACATGCTAACCACCTTATGCAAAACATTTCCTTTTTTGTTTTAAACGTTTTCTTTTTAATGGCTTCTTAGACTAAGCACAGCACAGCACATAGACTTCCTTTAGTCTGTTTCTTGACCTTATCAGCATAATTCATTTTCTCCAGTAACCTGCTGCTGCTGCTGCTAAGTCACTTCAGTCATAGCTGATTTTCTCTGATCAGAGAAACTGGCAAGGATCACAGGAATCTGGTCAATTTCTCTTAGCAGCCAGCTCCAAGTGTTAAAGAGTTTGAAGCTGAAAGACCGATTATCAATTTCTTACAGAAGTGCTTTACACGAGGAAGAGAGAGTGGAGATGGAAGTTAAAGAAAGACTGTAGTGAGAGGAACAAAATGAGTGAAAGATTTTAAAATAGCAATGTTTTAGAAAAGATAGAAAATAATAGCCCAAAGAAAATAAAGGCTCTGGTGAATATATAACGTGGAAGGATATGTCCTACATTCTTTTGATACTTTACTTTTGCTAGTTGAAATAAGATGTTTCAGAACTTATCGTGGCATCCAACTCAGTTTTCATTAGCATTATCTTAGAAATGGGCCAAGTACCCAAGAAGCAAGAGAAATATTACAGCATGAAATATATAGAGGGAAATGGTAGTAATTGCCTATTTTTAAATTTGTGTGTATGTGTGTGTGTAAGTCGCTTCAGTCGTGTCTGACTCATTGCGACCCCAAGGACTGCAGGATGCCAGGCTTCCCTGTCCATCACCAACACCCGGAGTTTACTCAAACTCATGTCCATCGAGTTGGTGATGCCATCCAACCATCTCATCCTCTGCCATCCCCTTCTCCGCCTGCCCTCAATCTTTCCCAGCATCAGGGTCTTTTCAAATGAGTTAGCTCTTTGCATCAGGTAGCCAAAGTATTGGAGTTTCAGCCTCAACATCGGCCCTTCTAATGAATATTCAGGATTGATTTCCTTTAGGATGGACTGTTTGGATCTCCTTGCAGTACAAGGGACTCTCAAGAGTCTTCTGCAACACCACGGTTCAAAAGCATCAATTCTTCCACATTCAGCATGCTTTATAGTCCAGCTCTCACATCCATACACAACTACTGGAAAAACCATAGCCTTGACTAGATGGACCTTTGTTGGCCAAGTAATGTCTCTGCTTTTTAATATGCTGTCTAGTTTGGTCATCACTTTTCTTCCAAGGAGTAAGCGTCTTTTAATTTCATGGCTACAGTTACCATCTGCAGTGATTTTGGAGCCCCCTAAAGAAGTCAGCCACTGTTTCCACTGTTTCCCCACCGATTTGCCATGAAGTGATGGGACCAGATGCCATGATCTTCGTTTTCTGAATGTTGAGCTTTAAGCCAACTTTTTCACTCTCCTCTTTCACTTTCATCAAGAGGCTCTTTAGTTCTTCTTCACTTTCTGCCATAAGGGTGATGTCATCTGCATATCTGAGGTTATGTTGATATTTCTCCCGACAATCTTGATTCCAGCTTGTGCTTCATCTAGCCAAGCATTTCTCATGATGTACTCTGCGTATAAGTTAAATAAGGAGGGTGACAATATATATCCTTGACGTACTCCTTTTCCTACTTTGAACAAGTCTGTTGTTCCATGTCCAGTTCTAACTGTTGCTTCCTGACCTGCATACGTATTTCTCAAGAGGCAGGTCAGGTATTCCCATCTCTTTCAGAATTTTCCACAGCTTATTGTGATCCACATAGTCCAGGGCTTTGGCATAGTCAATAAAGCAGAAATAGATGATTTTCTGGAGTTCTCTTTCTTTTTTGATGACCCAACAGATGTTAGCAATTTGATCTCTGGTTCCTCTGCCTTTTCTAAAACCAGCTTAAACATCTGGAAATTCACAGTTCACGTATTGCTGAAGCCTGGCTTGGAGAATTTTGAGCATTACTTTACTAACGTGTGAGATGAGTGCAGTTGTGCGATAGTTTGATCATTCTTTGGCATTGCCTTTCTTTGGAATTGGAATGAAACCTGACCGTTTTCAGTCCTGTGGCCATTGCTACATTTTCCAAATTTGCTGGCATATTGAGTATAGCACATTCACAACATCATCTTTCAGGATTTGAAATAACTCAACTGGAATTCCATCATCTACACTAGCTTTGTTCATAGTGATACTTCCTAAGGCCAACTTGTCTTCTCATTCCAGGATGTCTGGCTCTAGGTGAGTGATCACACCATCGTGATTATCTGAGTTGTGAAGATCTTTTTTGTACAGTTCTTCTGTGTATTCTTGCCACCTCTTCTTAATATCTTCTGCTTCTGTGAGGTCCCTACCATTCCTGTCCTTTATTGAGCCCATCTTCACATGAAATGTTCCCTTGGTATCTCTAATTTTCTTGAAGAGATCTCTAGTCTTTCCCATTCTGTTGTTTTCCTCTATTTCTTTGCACTGATCACTGAGGAAGGCTTTCTTATCTCTTCTTGCTATTCTTTGGAACTTTGCATTCAAATGGGCATATCTTGTCTTTTCTCCTTTGCTTTTGGCTTCTCATCTTTTCACAGCTTTTTGAAAGGCCTCCTCAGACAGCCATTTTTCTTTTTTGCATTTCTTTTTCTTGGGATAGTCTTGATAAGTGTTTCCTGATTTCTGACTTCTGTTTAATTGTAAGGTATTTGATTTAGGTCATACCTGAATGGTCTAATGGTTTTCCCTAGTTTCTTCAATTTAAGTCTGAATGTGGCAATAAGGAGTTCATGATCTGAGCCACAGTCAGCTCCTGGTCTTGTTTTTGCTGACTGTATAGAGCTTCTCCACCTTTGGCTGCAAATAATCAGTCTGATTTCGATGTTGACCATCTGGTGATGTCCATGTGTAGAGTCTTCTCTTGTGTTGTTGGAAGAGGGTGTTTGCTATGACCAGTGCGTTCTCTTGGCAAAACGCTATTAGCCTTTGCTCTACTTCATTCTGTACTCCAAGGCCAAATTTGCCTGTTACTCCAGGTGTTTCTTGACTTCCTACTTTTGCATTCCAGTCACCTATAATGAAAAGGACATCTTTTTTGGGTGTTAGTTCTGGAAGGTCTTGTTGATCTTCATAGAACCATTCAACTTCAGCTTTTTCAGCATTAGTGGTTGGAGTATAGACTTGGATTACTGTGATATTGAATGGTTTGCCTTGGAGACGAACAGAGATCATTATGTCATTTTGGGGACTGCATCCAAGTACTGAGTTCAGACTCTTGTTTACTATGATGGCTATTCCATTTCTTCTAAGGTAATCTTGCACATAGTAGTAGATATAATGGTCATCTGAGTTAAATTCACCCATTCCAGTCCATTTTAGTTCGCTGATTCCTAAAATGTCGACGTTCAATGTTGCCATCTCCTGTTTGACCACTTCCAATTTGCCTTGATTCATGGACCTGACATTCCAGGTTCCTATGCAGTATTGCTCTCTATAGCTTTGGACCTTGCTTCCATCACCAGTCACATCCACAACTGGTGTTGTTTTTTGCTTTGGCTTGGTCTCTTCATTCTTTCTCAGAGGAGGCAATGGCACCCCACTCCAGTACTCTTGCCTGGAAAATCCCATGGGCAGTGGAGCCTGGTGGGCTGTTGTCTATGGGTTCACACAGAGTCGGACACGACTGAAGCAATTTAACAGCAGCAACAGCTTCATTCTTTCTGGAGTTATTTCTCCACTGATCCTGTAGCATATTGGGTACCTAGCAACCTGGGGAGTTCATCTATCAGTGTCCTTTCTTTTTGCCTTTTCATACTGCTCATGGGATTCTCAAGGGAAGAATACTGAAGTGGTTTGCCATTCCCTTCTCCAGTGGACCACATTTTTTCAGAACTTTCTACCATGACCCGTCCATCTTACGCATGGCTCATAGTTTCATTGAGTTAGACAAGGCTGTGGTCCATGTCATTAGATTGGTTAGTTTTCTGTGATTGTGGTTTTCAGTCTGTCTGCCCTCTGATGGAGAAGGATAAGAGGCGTATGGAAGCTTCCTGATGGGAGAGACTGACTGAGGCGGAAACTGAGTCTTGTTCTGATGAGCAGGGCCATGCTCAGCAAATTTTTAATACAATTGTCTGTTGATGGGTGGAGCTGTGTTTCCTCCCTGCTATTTACCTGGGAGGAGACCTGAGTTTGATCCCTGGATCTGCCTGCAATGTGGGAGACCTGGGTTCGATCCCTGGGTTGGGAAGATCCTCTGGAGAAGGAAATGGCAACCCACTCCAGTACTCTTGCCTGGAGAATCCCATGGATGGAGGAGCCTGGTGGGCTATAGTCCATGGGGTAGCAAAGAGTCGGATACGACTGAGCGACTTCAGTTTCAGTTTCAATTTCAAACTATGGTGGGAGGTAATGAAGATAATGGTGACCTCCTTCAAAAGGTCCCCTGCACACACTGCTACACTCAGTGCCCCCATCCCTGCAGCAGGCCACTGCCAACCCACGCCTGCACTAGAGACTCCTGGACACTCACAGGCAAGTCTAGGTCAGTTTCTTGTGGGGTCACTGCTCCTTTCCCTGGGGCCTGGTGCGCATAAGGTTCTCTTTGTGCCCTTCCAGTTTATTTCCCAGTCCTGTGTAAGTTCTGGTAGCTCTGTGGTGGGGTTAATGGTGGCCTCCTCCAAGAAGGCTTATGCCATACCCAGATCTGCTGCACCCAGAGCCCCTGCCCCTGCAGCAGTCTACTGCTGACACGTACTTCTACAGGAGATGCTTAGACACAGTTCTGTCTCCGTCTCTGTGGAGTCCCCAGGTCCTGGTGCACACAGATTTTGTTTTGAGTCCTCTGAGCATCTTTGGAAGGAATGGGGTTTGATTCCAAATGCAAATTCACCCCTCCCACCATCTTGCTGGGGCTTCTCCTTTGCCCTTGAGCATGAGGTATCTCCTCACAGCTGCTGCAGCGAAGCGCAGCCACCTGGGAAAGCTTTAAATTTATGGTAGGAATAAAATTAGTTACAGTTGATTAGGGATGGGCTGTCCCTAGTGGTTATGTTGAGAAAATATGTAGGATCGCCAACAATTTAAGTGGACGCCATATGAAAATGTTAATTCATTTTGAGTGTAGAGGGCATATCTGAGTGTTTAGAGAAAATACATGGATCAGAGTTGATAAATATGTGGGTGAAGAGATAATGAATCACTGTTGAAAAAGGAACATTTAAAGAGGGTGTAGGAAAGGGTCTTTCCTTTCATATTACGTGAATTTTTTTCTGTTCACATAGGTTTTTAATTTCTGTAATGCAAGACAGACCTGAAGTGTATTTGCCACTTAAATTTTGGTCAGCATATAATCTTCTGGGCATAAAAAGGAATATATACCTGTGTACATCTCTGAAACCAATTTGGAAAGTTCACATTGAGTGGGACTCCTGGGAACTCCCTATGCTATATAAAATTTTCAAACTCAAAAAATCCCATAGCTGATAGTTAATTTCCTAACATAATTTTTGGGGCTTCCCTGGCGGCTCAGAGGTTAAAGCATCTGCCTGCAATGCGAGAGACCTGGGTTTGATCCCTGGGTCAGCCCTCTACATTTCTAGATTTCTTGAGCAGTTATAAGTTTCAAATTAATAAAAAATGAATGTAGGAAATATAGGGGACACTGGAGAACTATGACTTCCACAGGCTGGTCAACTAGCCTCTAAGTATTTGCAAAGTATGATAAAATTATTATTTTCCTTTAATACCAACTTTATTGAAGCATCATTCACATACCATTAAATTTACGCACTTAAAGTATACAATTCAGTGGTAATTAGTGTATTCACAGAATTGCGTGACTATTAGCACTGTGTAATTTCACAATGTTCGCATCACCCCAAAGAGAAACACAGTGTCCTTTAGTGGCCAATCCCCCTGCTCCCCTTTCCTCAGGCCCTGGTAACCGCTAATCTCATCTATCCCTCTAAATTTTTCCTGTTCTTGACATGTCATATAAATATAGTCATATAGTATGTAGACTTGTTTCTAGTTTCTTTGATTTAGCATAATATCTTCAAGATTCATCAATGTTGAAGTATCAGTACCCCATTGCTTTTTATGGCCAAATCATATCCCATGGTATGGCTATACTACCTTTTGTTTATCCATTCATCAGTTGATGGCCATTTGAATTATTTCTACCTTTTGGCCGGGGTGAAGAATGCTGCTATAAACATTAATATGGAAGTTTTTGTATGGATAAGTTTTCTTATGTGTAGTTTTTACTATAGAAACAAAGTGTAATAAAACAAAGGGGGAACTTTAAAACTTTGAATACAGATCAAGGTGCTCTGAGGGATGTAGCAGTAAATATATAGTTTATAATTGCCCCACACATTCCTAGTTTTATGCTCAATGTTATTTGTCCTCAGCTTTATTGAGGTATAATTGACAAATAGGAATAAGGTGCACATGGGTTGGGAAGCTCCCCTGGAAGAGGGCATGGCAACCTGCTCCGGTATTCTTGCCTACAGAAACCCCATGGACAGAGAAGCCTGGTGGGCTGCAGTCCATAGAGTCGCAGAGACAACTGGAGTGACTTAGCATGCATACATGCAAGGTACACAATTGTTCTGATAAATGTGTACATTGTGAAATGATCAGCACAGTTAATCTAATTAACATATTCATCACCTCAAATTTTAAATCTTGTTTTTATGGTGAGAACATATAAAATTTACCCCCCTTGTAAACTGCAGGTATAGTATTGTTCCCTATAGTCATCATGCTGTACATTAGATCTCCAGAATTTACTCATCTTGAGCAACTGAAACTTTGTACTCTTTTGACCAACATCTCCCTATTTCTACCCTCCCCCTGCCTCCGTGCCCCCGGCCCCAGGCAGCCACTATTCTACTCTGTCTTCCAAGAGTTTGACTGTTTTAAACTCACATATATTTCACATGTAAAATTCATGTAATATTTGTCTTTCTGTGTCTGGCTTGTTTCATTCAGAATAATGTCCTTCGAGTTCATCCATGTTGTCAGCAATAGCAGTATTTCCTTCTTTTTTAAGGCCGAATGACATTCCACTGTGTGTGTACTATATCTTCTTTATTCATTCATTGATGAACATTGAGGTTGTTTTTGATTCTTGGCTATTGCAAATAATGCTGCAGTGAACATGGGAAAGCAGATATTTCTTAGAGATATGGATATCATTTCCTTTAGATATATGCTTAGAAGGGTGATTCCTGGATCATATGGTAGTTCTATTTCTAATCTTTTTGAGATGTCCTTATACTATTTTCCCTAATTGCTGTCTAATTGCTATATCAGTTTATATCCCCACGAACAGCAAACACCAAAAAAGATTCCTTTTTCTTCATAACCTCAGAAACCTTTGATATCTGATTTTTTTTTTTATAAATGACCATTTCAACAGGTGGGATGTAATAGCTCATTGAGGTTTTGATTTGCATTTCCCTGATGATTAGTGATGTTGAGCACCTTCTCATATACTTTTGCCACTCATATGTCTTCTTTGGAGAAATGTATATTCAAGTGCTCTGCCCATTTTCTTTTTTTTTTCATTATAAAGTGTTCCATATTTTATTCATTTAATCTCTTTCGATATTTGTGTGGCTTTCAGCATTTTATATAACCAGAGCTCTAAACATACATCTTTTCACGTTTTTGCTAGTAATATATTAAGAAATTCTTTTCTAGGTTCCATTTTTTCCCTTTTCTTTTTTTTAATTTATTTTTTAATATAAATTTATTTATTTTAATTGTAGGCTAATTACTTTACAATATTGTATTGGTTTTGCCATACATCAACATGAATCCACCATGGGTGCACACGTGTTCCCCATCCTGAACCCCTCTCCCACCTCCCTCCCCGTACCATCCTTCTGGGTCATCCCAGTGCACCAGCCCCAAGCATCCTGTATCATTCTGCCCCTTTTTAAACCAGGTTATTAGTTTGCTTTCGATTTGTAAGTGTTCCTTATATATTCTCCATATTAACCCTTTATCGCATATATGGTTCACAGGTATTTTTTTCCCCATTCTGTAGGATGTCTTTTCACTACATGGGCTGTTTCTTTTGCTGTGCAAAAGCTTTTTAGTTTGATGTAGTCTTGTCTATTTTTCACTTTTGTTGCCTGTGCTTTGGAAGCCTTATCCAAAAAATTTTTCTCAAAACCAAATATGTGATGTTTCATGGCAAAGGAGTTGTGCATAGTTGGACATGGTGATTGATCCTTTGTGTGTGTTACTGCTGCTGCTGCTGCTAAGTCACTTCAGTCGTGTCTAACTCTGTGCGGCCCCATAGACGGCAGCCCACCAGGCTCTCCCGTCCCTGGGATTCTCCAGGCAAGAACACTGGAGTGGGTTGCCATTTCCTTCTCCAATGCATGAAAGTGAAAAGTGAAAGGGAAGTGACTCAGTCGTGTCTGACTCTTCGCGACCCCAGGGACTGTAGTCTACCAGGCTCCTCCGTCCATGGAATTTTCCATGCAAGAGTACTGGAGTGGGGTGCCATCGCCTTCTCCTTGTGTGTGTTACTGAATTCAGTTTGATAGTATTTGGTAGAGTTTTGCACATACATTCATAAAGAACATTGGTCTATAGTTTTCTTGAATGCCTTTTTACATTAGAGTGAAACTGGTATCATGGAAGGAGTTAGAAAATGTTATTTTTAATTTTTGGAATACTTTGTGAAGAATTGGTTCTCAATCTTCTTTAAATGTCCAGTAAAAGTCACTATCAAATCCATCTGATTCTGGCCTTCTCTTTGTCAGAAGTTTTCAGATTTCTGTTTCAATTTCTGGTTATCCTATGGTTATTCAGATTTTCTGTTTCTTCTACAACCATGTTCAGAAGTTTGTGTCTTAGGATTTGTCCATGTCATCCAGGTTATCTAATTGGTTGGCACATGATTATTTATTATTTTATTATTCTGTCATACTCNGGATGACAGAGGATCAGATGGTTGGATGGCATCACCAACTCAATAGACATGAGTTTGAGTAAGCTCCAGGAGTTGGTGATGGACAAGGAGGCTTGGTGTGCTGCAGTTCACGGGGTCACAAAGAGTTAGACCTGTCTCTTATACACATCTTCATACTCCTTTTTATTGATGTAGAGTGGTAGTGATATCCTTTCTTTTATTCTTGATTTTAAGAAATTGAGTTTTTGCTGTTGTTGATTTTGGCTTGGTGAGTCTAGCTCAAGTTTTTTTCAATATAGTTAATCATTACAAAGACATAGTTTCAGGTTTGTTGATTTTCTCCATTGCTTTCTGTTCTCTATTTCATGGTTATTCCTTTCCTTTTGTTTGCTCTGTTTACTTCCTTTTGCTCTTCTTTTTTCTATTTCCTAAGATGGAAGTTAAGTTATTGATGAAAGGCCCTTATCTTTTTTTTAATATTGATACTTACTGCTATAAATTTACTTCTAATCACTTATTTTGCTGCATCCCATAAGTTTTGGTATGTTGAATTTTAGTTTTTCTTTATCTCAAAGTTTTCTCTAATTTCTCTTGAAATTTCTTCTTTGACCTATTGGTTACTTAGAAGTATATTATTTAATTTCCACATATTTGTGAGTTTCCTGCATTCTCTTCTCTTTATTTGTTCTTTTAAACAATTTCTATATTGATATGCTCTAGTTTGTGAGAGAGAAGGCAATGGCACCCCACTCCAATACTCTCGCCTGGAAAATCCCATGGATGAAGGAGCCTGGTGGGCTGCAGTCCATGGGGTCACTAAGAGTCAGACATGAATGAGCGACTTCACTTTCACTTTTCCTTTCATGCACTGGAGAAGGAAATGGCAACCCACTCCAGTGTTCTTGCCTGGAGAATCCCAGGGACGGGGGAGCCTGGTGGGCTGCCATCTGTGGGGTCGCACAGAGTCCGACACAACTGAAGCGACTTAGTAGCAGCAGCAGCAGTTTGTGAGATGTTCTCATACTGCCTTTAAGTTTGTAGACATGTTTTTCTTCAGTTTTTTGAACATATTTATAATAGTTGACTTACTGTCTTTGTTTAATAACTCTAACAGTTGTGTTTCCTCAGGGACAGTTCCTTTTTATTCAGTTCAGTTCAGTTGCTCAGTCATGTCCGACTCTTTGCCACCCCATGAACTGCAGCACGCCAGGCCTCCCTGTCCATCACCAACTCCTGGAGTTCACTCAAACTCACGCCCATCAAGTCAGTGATGCCATCCAGCCATCTCATCCTCTGTCATCCCCTTCTCCTCCTGCCCCCAATCCCTCCCAGCATCAGGGTCTTTTCCAGTGAGTCAACTCTTTGCATCAGGTGGCCAAAGTACTGGAGTTTCAGCTTTAGCATCAGTCCTTCCAAAGAACACCCAGGACTGATCTCCTTTAGGATGGACTGGTTGGATCTCCTTGCAGTCCAAGGAACTCTCAAGAGTCTTCTCCAACACCACAGTTCAAGAGCATCAATTCTTCGGTGCTCAGCTTTCTTCACAGTCCAACTCTCACATCCATACATGACTACTGGAAAAACCATAGCCTTGACTAGACAGACCTTAGTCGGCAAAGTAATGTCTCTGCTTTTGAATATGCTATCTAGGTTTAGGTTGGTACAAAAGTAACTGTGGTTTCAGATCATGAATTTTAAATCATTATAACTATGCTGAAATACATCTTTATTAATCAAAATAGAAACCATTGTGATCAACACATTTTGCCATCAAGAAATAAGTTTGTTTATTCCTGTAGCATCAAAATCCATGCTATGAAATTTGACGAACTCTTGGAAAGCATTTTCTGCCTCCTGCTGGTTGTGGAAGTGTTTTCCCTGCAAAAAGTTTTCAAGATGCTTGAAGAAGTGGTAGTTGGTTGGCAAGAGATCAAGTGAATGTGGCGAATGAGGCTAAACTTTGTAGCTTGATTCATTCAAGTTTTGAAGTATTCGTTGTGCAATATTTTAGGTAATTTTCAAATAGCTGAGAAGTTAATTTTGACAATTTTCCCAGTGTTCTCTTTCTGTTTCTGAAGGAGTCTCTTTCTGCTCTCTTTCTGTTTTTGGAGGCTTTTATTCTGCCATTCTGGAAGTATTTCAGTACCATTAATCTTAATTTTTTTCTTAGATAGTTTTCTAATAATGTGTATCTTAAAGATTTGTCAGAGCTGTATATGATGTTTCTAAAGACTTTCATTTCACCATCAATAAACTCGCTTGCCTTAAAATTTTGTAAGCAACATTTATTTGCTTTTTATTTTATCCTAACAGTTTTCTGTTTTCTTAATCCATTTCAGCTGCTATAAGAATATACCATAGACTACACAGTTTATAAGCAGCTGAAATTTATTTCTAATTGTTCTGGAGGCTGGAAATCCCAGATGGGAGTGCTCACATCGTCAGGTGTGGGCCCTCTTCCTGGACACAGACTTCTTCTGATATCCTCACATGGTGGAAGGCTTAAGGAGCTCTGTGGACCATCTTTTATAAGGACACTAATCCCATTCAGGCTTCAATCGCCTAATTCTATCTTATAGAGCACTGGAATTTAACATAAGAGTTTCAGAACTTCCCTGGTGGTTCAGTGGGTATGACTCCTTACTTCCACTTCAGGGACATGAGTTCAGTCCCTGACTGTGGAACTAAGATCCTGTATGTTGTGTGACATGGCCAAAAAAAAAAAAAATGAGTTTTAGGGGTTTACAAGTATTACCCAGGGATCAAACCCAAGTCTCCTGCACTGCAGGCAGGTTCTTTACCTGCTGAGTCACAAGGCAAGCCCCAAATATTCAGCCTATAGCAATTGATCCCTTTTCTTCTGTTTTCAGAATGTGACATGTTCATTCATTCCACATCAAGTTGGAGTCTTTAAAGTGAAGCAATTTATAGAGATTATTGGCTTAGTGGCAGATGAAAATTTGCAGTCTTCATCACTGAAGCCTTTCCATCATATATATTTATATTTTAATAGTGTCTGCAAGCCTTCTACCAAGAAAGTTGTGATGAAAATTAATCCTGGTATGCTATCAGGGGTACTTATCAATTATTAGTTTATTTTTGGTTACTCTAGGATTATTTTAACACATTAATGTTTAGCTGTGTATATCAAATGTGATCTAATCTAATGCTTCTAAACTTTTGCATGCATCTGGGCCTGTAAAAATATATCACTGTCTTACATCCCATCATTGATTATTAAGCAGATCTTTGTTGGAGCCCAAATATTTGAATTTCCAGCATGTTTACAGTAGATGCTGATGCTGCCATTTTGAAGATCTCACTTTGACTAGCACTGGTTTGGTGGTATATAAAATTTATTGAATATTTTAATATTTTATTCTTCTACTTTTTGAGTCTATAATATAAACTGTTTTGACCATTCCATAGATTTTCTGATTGCTACTGTTTCAACTAATTCTCAGTTATCTCTTATACATTGAACCATATGAAATTGCTGATATTCAATTCTCTTTATAAAAATTTCAGTTTCATGTGGGACAACCCAATCCTTCAAGTTATCAGGTTTTAGTTTTTTGTATGCATTTTTATCACTTATGGATACATTATTTTACTAAATTGTTTTATGTAGATCCATTTATTAATTATTTTCATTTTCTGAATTTGCTTAGAGATTTAATTTTAAGTTGGAAGCAGCACTCTAATGTAATTGTTAATTCATGGAAGTTCAAAAAAAAACATGTTTAAACCTAATATTCAATTCTCTAACAGGTATATCCCCTTTGGTCAGTAATCCTACGGGACAGTTTGTGGTGAAAGACTTGGTGCAGTACAAGGACCATGCACCTGTTGCGATGCTTCAGTCAGCCATGACACGCATTCACAATCATAAGATAAATAAAGAGTTAATAAAGGGTGCACAGATAGCCTTTCCCAATGACCGAGCTGCAAGTATCCGGTCTGGAGAAGACCGTGAAAATTTCAGGTAATGTGCTATATTAAAAACCTGAAATTTTGTAAGACACAATAACCAACATGACATGCAGAGATCTTATCAGATCCTGCTGTAATAAATTAGTGATGGTAATAATAATAGTAGTAAAATTTTATTTTCAATTTTTTTTTAATTGGAAGAGTTGTTGTGGAATGCTACTCTATTTCCTTCATCTAACCTTTCATCTCTAATGTGAATGGTTTACCCAATGATTCTTAAAATAGGCTGTTGACAAGCAGAGAGAAATAATAGAAATAATCATGTTTGGAAATGTATACAGTCCTCAGAATAGTAATGTTAATTATGGCTGAGAGCTTGAATTTATCTAAAATGAAAAATTTTAAACTGTGATAAATCAGTTGTTCTCATCTTCATTGTCATTATCGTCTTCATCCTTAGCATCATCTTTGCTCAATCTCCTCAAAGTCACATTTCCAACAACTTTTCCCAAAATAAACTAAAATCTCCCCGATTATAAGAATTATAAGTCAATGCTTAGTGAGAATAAACTCAGTCATCCTGGCATCTTTATTTTATCCATTAGCTCAGGGATGGTT